>CM076584.1:1108983972-1109256831 GCA_034641835.2 Pinus albicaulis
TTTTATTGTATAAAATAAATCATTATATTTCTAAAAATCTAATGATTTGGGCCCTGATTTTGGCCTTTGTTGACTATCACTTGATTACTAATCCTAGCCACTACATCATCTAGTCAGAGGTGTTTGTACTCCACCAAACAATATCATCGTTACCATGTAGATTCAAGCTCAACGCAATCAACCACATGGCCTCTAGATTTAATTCTTGCTATCACCATTGTGCTCCCAATTCAATTATTTTTAAAAGATCTCATCCTAATTTTTTCCATTGACTTGCTCAATTATGTCATAGATGGAAGATTTTGTCATTAAGAAACATTCTTATCTCAATTACAGATTGAGGGAATATTTTAGTTTATCATGTTAGGATTAATTGTTTCATTAGTAAATTTGGTTTGTTTTTTTGGATTGGGTTTTTGGAGATTGTTGAGATATTCTCTCAACCACAATCTCCAAGTTTTGAATTAGTTGGATATAGTTCCAACTATATAAATGTATTATATTTGTGATCGAAATTTATGTAATAGTTTATTGTGTGTGAAATTATATTTTTTGTCATGGTATCAAAGCCAATTTATCATTTTCTCTTTTATGAGACGGGTTGTAATCATGTCAATTTTGCAAGTTCAAACCCTTTTACATAGGTTATTGTTTGAGAGTGATTCGTTTTAGTGTGAGCGATTGCCGAAGTGTTGAATTTGATATTTCATTGTGTTTTGTTGGGCGTGATTGTGAAAAGGAGTCAGATTTCAGAATGATTGTCAAATAATATTGCCACTAAAATCATTTTCCAAGAATTTCCATCCACTACAATGTTTCCTAGGTTTCTGAGTGTGAAGGTACATTAGAGAGAAATGATTATTGGATAGGTGTGAAATTGTGTGGGAATAATTAAGTTATTCCTGTGAACTTTTAATTAGAAAGTGGCTTAATATTATTAGAACAAGGCCACAAAAAACACAAAATGTTGTCGAGACAATTTCAGGTTCCTGAATTCTAATTTTACACCATAACACACACAAAAATAACCACACTTCTCATTCCCTTAGTCAAAGTTCAGTCCTCATGATGTTTCTTAGACCATGTTCTGGAAAACAATTAGTAGTTAAGGCCAAAAGCTATGTCGTAATGTGCCTTATATGGCATCTCGTTGACTTAACTCAAAACAGGGAAATGAAAAATCATATACATGAGAATTTTTGGAGTAATGAATTACTGAGAGTGGCAGTGAACCAACAATAGAGAGGTTCTATGAGATTTAAACGCAAAAATTTGTTTATTTTCACTACTATGAGTTAATTGTGAGTGCATTCATATTACAATATAAATAAACAAGAAGATAATCCATTCACATGTACACACAAATCGTTAAATGAGTATCATACACATATTGAAACACGTATTTTACGTGGAAACCTAAATGGAGAAAACTACCAATCTGAGTTTTTTATGATGCAAATTAATCGCCTACTTAATTACATCAATTTTTTTGTGAGAACCAACTCATAAGAGGCCCTAACCCTCTTTAAATACCAAGACACTACTTTCCAAGAAGCATGAAACTCATATGCATGCAAACCACTACCTACTCTAGCCATTTTTTTACATTTCATATGATTTTCATACTAAAAACAGAGGCTAATTCATATACCCATAAATATAAATGAGATTTACTAAAATACTAGATCCTTTCCTTCAACTCTACACTTATCCTTTGAATTTTTCTCTTTTTTTCTCAACCAACTATGGTCTCAACCCCTTTTCTACATTGTATCTCAGTTAAACACTTGGCAAGTCACCTTGATTCTCACACACTCGTGGTGTTTCCTACTTAATCTCATAACAATTCTTTTTTCCCTACTCTTAATCGCACTCCATTGTTTTGTTCCTCTGTTTCACTAGGAACGATGTTTTCTTCGTTTCCCCTGCTACTCTGCACCTGATAGTTTGTTTCAACATGGAATTATTTACTATTGTTTCATAAAAAATACCAGGCCACTAGAGATGTATTAAATATAAGAATTGGCCACTTGTGGATTTTTCATACTGTGAATTTAATATTAATATTCTATGCAAACTCAATGAGAACCCTTATTTATTTCAACCTGTGCAGATCACTTGGTTCCTCATTCCTCATAAATTCCCATAGAGCTCAAAAGGTATTGCAAATATGTCTCTTCCACTGGCTTCAGTTGTAGCATACCTTAATAGCTCATGAACTTAATAATATAATGTCCCTAGTCCATTATCTTCATTAATTTCCCTATGGCATGCAAGTAATTATGAGAGGAAGATTTCTTCAGTTCGAGTTAGACTTTACAGTTGTCATTAATAAAATGGCACTAACCTATTTGTGAAAATTTATTATCATTTTCTGACTCATTCATTGTCTCTAAACTATGCACTAGATATGTTTACTCATTCATGGTTGTGACATGGAGATTTGTCGACTCATACATCCTTTAAACATATGCCAAACACTTTCCCACGATGCCCCTTTTTTCAGTGTATAAAAATATACATATATAGGTTGCAACTAGATTGAAATCCTAGATCCTCGCATGTTCGTAACTTTTATTAATAGCATTCATCAAGATCATACAAGATCGCGGGGCTCCATGCTTTTCCTACCTGACATTAGCACTTTTCTTGGCACTTTTTCCTTTGACTTTGGCTCAAGCTCCTTCAAATGATTGGTTGTAGCATTTTAGCATTATTGATGGCTCAAAGTCCCTTGGTCACAAAAATTTAAATATATAGCACAACCAAGACTTAGGCACACCTTTCGATCCTTGATGTAACATCAAGTGTCGGAAAAATATTTATCTACTTCCTCTATTATTTTCTGCGAAATCCAGATGTTTTCCCCCCTTTTTTAATACCTTACGGGGTTATGGGTCTTCTTGGCTTTGAGGATTTTGGGTTTCATTCCCACTACCCTTGAATCAATACTTATCCTGGAACATTTTGAAATAATCCTCCTGGCTTCTTGGACTTCTAGGGTTCCTGGCTTCTTGGGTTTCTTCCCACTACCCTGGGTTGATTCCATCCCTTAACTCCTGTTTTGAACAGACCTTGAATATTTTAGGTTGCCAATATTATGAGGTTCTGGGCTTCTTTCTACCCTATCTCATTACAATCACGTAGCACTTTTAAATAAGACTATGGGGTTCTTTCCTTTGCTACTAAGGACTTCAAGATCCTTACATTGAATGATCACAAATTTTCATCTAGAGTACCATTTTTATACTTCCTCATACTGTTGGAAATATATTTCTCGAAAATTTTGAGCTATGTCAGTTTCAAAAGTATCTGAGCCAATCTTTTGAGACACTATCTCCTCCAAAGTCTAGGATTCCCCAAGATTCTTGGCCATATTTTTTTGGCTTCTCCACTAAGTATGCTACTATGATAATTATTTACATAATACTGCAGTAACCATGGGACTCATCCTAAGTAGCATGCTCACCAATGAAAACATTTGTTGCTTATATCCTTAATGCTAGTCTAGTTGACATCAATTCCAACAAACCAAGTGTTACCAACCATTCAGACAATACTAACTATCCAAAAATCTCCCCCTTTGGCCTTCATGGAAACAAACTAAGCGCCCCTTGAAAATAGGAATGGTTTTCTTCATTATTTTTCTTGTCCTTTGCATTAATAATATTCTCCCCCTTAGTCATCAATGGAAAATGATCCTTTTAAAGTGTCCCCCTGAAGAACTGTACCCTATTATTTAAATGATCCTTCAAGTTGAGTAGCTTCTTACACTCATTGTAATTGAGTCAGTTGCATTAGGGGAATTTTGAGGTCTAAAATGGGTCTCCTAAGGAAAATGTACAATCAAAATTCACTTTATGAGAACCAATCACATTTTAGGGGATGACAACATCCCTAATGGTTGAGGTGGCATTGCTTGAGTTAAAGGTACTTTCTTGTCACATTGTCAATGGTGGATAAAAACTCAGGGTTAACCATGGTAGTGCTCTAAGTACTTTTAAATTCAAAGTAAAGTACTCATAATAAATTTCATTTCACACTTTTTGAATAAAAACATACTATTTTCATTTCATATTTCTTGAAAGAAACAATGCATATCCCTATATATTTATTATATTATATTATATTATATAGTATATTAATTACATGTTATTATAAAATTTAAATAATATAAATTTTAATTAATAGCATATAATATAATTAAGAATTTATGAATTTATATTTATATTTTAATTTAAGTTATTTAAGTACAAAGGACAAATGCATTATTTGTTCAATGATAATGACTTTTTCTTGAAAATCTCATTCTTATTTATAGTCACATCAATATAGTTTTTTTATTAATTTGATTTTGGTACAAATTTTGAATTGAATTTAGCTATGGTTATATGGATTGTGGTGCAAAAGGTGAATTGAAAATTCATAAATATTATTTTATTGGTTTAGCTATTATTTTATTGTTTCCTTAGGAGGCCCATTTTAGACCTCAAAATTCCCCTAATGGAAGGAGGAGTCACAAATCCTATCTGTTGTAGAAGATATGTAGAGTTCCTTATTACAAGTGGCTTAGTACAATTTTTGTAAGTTGTTCTTTAATGGCCACATACTCAAGGCGAACAATATCAACGAAATTTTTTTCTCTTAAGAAGTGAAAATTGATAGGAATGTGCTTGGTGTTTGAGTGCATGACAAGATTATTAGAGATTATGATAGCACTAGTGTTGTCGCACATGATTGAAATTGGATGAGACAACTCTACCTTAATGTATTTCAATATTTACTTCATCTAGAGAATTTGTGAGAAACAAGTTGCAGCTACAATATACTCTACTTCAACAATTAACAAAGACATGGAGTCTTGTTTCTTGTTGACTGAGGACACTAAGAAATTTTCCAAAAAGAATGTTGCACCAAATATTATCTTCATGTCATTAATACTGCCTTCCAAATCAACATTAGTGTATGTCTTTAAACAAAACTCTTTGTTCCTAGAATACCCCATCCCATAGTATGTTGTTCCATATATATATTTTAAAGATCGTTTTGACAACAAGGTCATCACTTTCATGGGGGTAGGCTTGAAATCAAGCTACCATGACTACCATTTACATGATATATGGTCTAGATGTGGTGATATATAACAATATTCCTATCATTGATCTATATACATTCTAATTAACCAGCAGTGCCTCATCTTCTTTGCATAACTTACATCCTGTAACCATGGGAGTGTTGACCGAATTGAAATCTTTCAGTCCGAATTTCTTCATAGTTTCTCACAAGTATTTGTATTGGGAGATAAATACACCATATTTTGATTGATGAATTTGCAATCATAAGAAAAAGGATAGTTCTCATATCATGGGCATATGAAAATACGTCTGGATATAGTTTTCGAATTTATGTACCAAATTCTCTAGATCGTTGCCAAATATTATTTCATGCACATACACTACCACAATTAGTAGGTGGCCATCTTCAAACTTTATATAAATATTTATGTCTATAATCCCATCTTAAATCATTGTTGTTGAAGGTATCTATCAGCCTTGCATACTAGGATTTGGGGCATGTTTGAGTCCATATAAGGCCTTCTTTAGTTTTCATATGAACCCTTCATTTTTCGATGAGCATGAACCCCTCTGGCTGCTCAATATAAAATTCTTCTTTTAAATCTCCATTCAAAAATCCTGACTTCACATCCATCTGATACACCTTGATGTTCTTATGACTGGAAAAAGAAATAAAAATTATGATAGCTTCTATTATTTCAACAGGTGCAAAGGTGTCATCAAAATATAATCCCTCTATTTGGGTATATCCTTTGTAGAAAAATTGGTCCTTGCTCCTAACCACTTAACCTTGTTCATTTTGCATAATTATATATACCCATTTTGTGCCCATGAAATGTTTCCCTTTCGGCCTTGGAACAAGCTCTGAAGTGCCATTCTTCTCATTTTGATCCAAATCTTCATTCATCGCCCTAATCCAAGATTGTGCCTCACTTTCCTAACTGAGTATCTTGGGCTCATTCTGAGATAACAATGTTTGGTTTGCACACCATGGAACCTTCTCCTATTTTGAACCTCAAGTAATTAATCACTAATAATTTGGATGTTTGGATGTTGTTTCTGTACATACATTGAGGGGGTTTTATACCTTGGTGTTGTACTTATTTCTTTATCTTCATCACCTGCCTCTGTTTTTGCTTGATCTGAGTGTCTAGTGGCTGATTTCTTCTCCATATGAGTTCAGGTCTCTTTGGAGTACCTGGATTTTGGCATTACTTCATCCACTACTATATCAATGCAGGCCTCAAATATCTATGTTCTTTTGTTGTAGCACCTGTATCCTTTACTTCGGGCTGAGTACCTAGGAAATATACCATCATCAGCACAAGATTCAAATTTTCCACAATTTTTATCATTATTCTTGATAAAATAATTGCTCCCAAATAGCTTCTAGTGTTTTACTAACGCAAATCTCCCCGTCCACAACTTGTAGGGATTTTTATCACTATTGGGCTTGAATTTTGTTCTGTTTTATAGGTACATTTTTTCTTGCGGTGCTTCTCCCTAGAAGATGTGAGGTACATTTGCTTCATCTAGCATAACTCTAGCCCTCTCGTGGATTGTTTTGTTATTTCTCTCAGCTACTCCATTTTGTTGTGGATTTTTGGCCATAGTATATTTCCTCCTTATTCGATTCTCTTCACATAATTCTTTAAACTCTCTTGAAGGGAATTCTCTTCCTTTGTCTAACCCTAAGAATTTTATCCTAAGATCATTCCCATTTTATACCTAAGCTTTAAATGTATTAAAATGTTTAAGAATTTTTTATTTCTCTTTTGAGAGCATGATCCATGTGGTTCTCATAAAATCATCAATAAGAAAAATAAAATACGTCTCTCCTCTTGGGATTTTTCCTGTGGTTAGACCACAAATATTTTTGTGAATTATCTCCATCAGTCTAGATGAACATAATTCCTTTGTCTTGAAATGAGCCTTGGTTTTCTTACCAAATTCACAATACTTGAAGATTAAATTATCAAGCTTTGATAGTCTTGACAATCCTCTCACAACTCCCACATTGTTGAATTTTATGAGACTGTCAAAATTCATATGACCACGTATCTTATTCCGTAACTAGATTTCATTTGTCTTTCTCAAATAGAAGATTACTCTAGATTCATCGAACATATATGAATTAGTGATAGTTTTTTCTTCCTTTCCCACCAGCTTTCCATACCTATCATGTTAGATCTTGGAACATTTGGATCGAATTGTCACATTATAGCCATTATCACACATTTGGCTTAAACTAAGCAAGTTTTTCTTGAGACCATCTACATATAGTACATTTTGAGCTTTAATATTTTCATCAAGACTAATTATGCCCTTTCCTTTAATTTTTTCGGTAGAATTTTTTCTGATCGTGACATTGTTCCCTCTATCCTTTTATTTTAGAGACAAGAATTTGCTTTCATCCCCAATAATATGTTTGGAAAATCCACTATCCACATAACATTTTTTTTCTTGATGTTGTGCCAACATAGCAAGTCCACCTTCCATGCTCTTTCGAGACTTATGTTTCCAATTCTTCTTATCCATTTTAAATTATGACCACCACGAATTCTAGCACTTAGATGAGTACTCAAATATTCTTCTGAATTCACTTTCCTTGTGCCCAAAATTATTGAATTTGAAGCTTTCAACATCATTCATCAGGGGAGAGAAGTGATTTCTATTTATGGAGTGCGAGTTTTGAGATATATAATGTGGATACTTACTATATTTTAAATTTTCATCTCTTTCAACTTTGACTCTTCTACAATGAACAACCTTATGTCCAAAGATGTGACATTTAAAACAATGACCATAAAATAAATTAAAGTACCTGAAATTGGAAAGTTGATGAGTTTGTACATTAAGGTACCTTTTTCATCTTGTTTATTGATTCATTCTCCATTGGTATGAATCCTTTGATAATTTGGAGTTATTATTCCAGTAAAGGACTCCCCTCTTTCTTACTACCTTTCTATCTTCATTGACTCTTTCTTTATGCTCCATTACATAAGTTTGAGGTTCCTCAAATCATGTGAACCTAAAGTTCATCTCCCTAATAGACGATTCCTATGGTCTAGAATATACCAGACATGTTTTGTTCTTTGGAGACCTTTAACTACCTAGAATCTAATCTAGATTTCTTGTCCCTTTTGAAAAAAATTCATTTACACACTTCTCAGTCTCTAGTCTGTCAAGATACATTCTCAATGACACAACTTATACCTCGAGACTATGAATATTTTCTTCCCATTCATGGATCAAATCATTAGGAATTATTTTCACTTAGATTCTTCTAATTTGACTTTTAGGGAAAAAAATTATTCTTTGCATGTCTTTGAGATAATATCCTTATTTCCTTTGAAAAATTAATGTTTTAGATGCATGCTCTCTTCTTCTAGTTTCTCACATGTTTTTTGTTTTTCTTCTAGTCGAAGAGCTAAATTTTCTTTACTTTTAATGTCTTCTTCAATTTTTTATTTTTGATAAAAAATTCCTCATTATTTGAGTTATACATACCTTCTTTAGCACACTGCTATTGTTTTTTTATTTCTCTATTATTTCTTATGTCCTTCTTTAACTCAACTAAAGAAATGTTAATTTCTCCTTCAAATTCCACTACTTCTACTTATTTTTCTTCTTATTCAGAGTATGGAATGTTTTTTTTCTTAGATTTTGCTGCAAATTCCATCAGTAACCATTCATTTGACTCATCCTCCAAGGATTTTTCACTATCTGACTCTGTATTTTAGCTATCATCTTTATAGTAGAGCCCCTTCTTATTAGATAGCCTCTTATTTTGATGTTTTTGATATTTTACTTTGAACTTATAATCACTTCCCTCTTCTGCCATGTTTTTGTAAGGCAACTTGGAAAAATAATGTCCAAATCTTCCACAATAAAAGCATTTCCATGGAAAATTCCATTTATACTTTCCTGAGCCATGCTTTAGTTTATTTGCAAAGTGAGCTAGCTCCTGATTAGATTCACAACTAGATAATTCCTAATGATCTTTGTGCTCCTTATCCCTTTCTGAAACTTTGAAAGTTGCCTCCTTTGGTTCAAAATTCTCTTTTACTACTCCCGTCTCATAAATTGTGAGAGTATCGAGCAATTGGTATTTGTGAGACTCTTTAGATCAGACATCTCTTTAATGGTAGATATTTTGGCATTAAATCTCATAAGTAGACATCTTAAGATTTTCTAAAGAATTATATCTTCTTTGATGGCTTCACCAAGTCCTTTAATCATATTTATTACTTCATCAACTCTAAGGAAGTATTATTCTATACTTTTTTCTTCACTCATTTTTAAGATTTCAAAACTCATTTTGATGGTTTGAAGTTTGGCATGTTTGAATTTTTCATCTCCTTCATGAATATGATTGAGATTCACCCACACTTCCTTGGTAGACTTACAGTGCATAACATTTGTATGCTCATATTGACTAAGTCCAAAGAGAATGGTATTCTTGGCTTTAGTATTATTTCCATACAAATTTTCATTATATGCATTTGTGGGTTTGATAGCACGAACATGATAATATATCAACATATAGATCCAAACATCTACCCCTAGAGACATAAGATAGGCTTCCATCCTAACTTTCAAAAAGGCATAGTTTGTCCCATCGATGATTGATATCTTGCTTGAGTAAACATGTCGACTCTCTTTCCTGGGCATAATTCCTTATGTATCTACCTTCCGATGGTTAAATTGTTCCTAAAGTAACCTTTCCCTAATACCAATTGTTGGAACAAGTAATTACTGAGAGGGTGGTGAATCAATAATAGTAAGGTTGCGAGAGCTTTAAACACAAACTGTAATATTCCAAAGTAGCAGTCAGCTAATTGGAATATTAATTTTGATTTATTTTGGAATTTTCTAATTTTGGGAAGAAATAAAGTGGGTAGGGGACCCACAACTACTAACTAAGCCAAATAAAGTATTTTCCTAAATTCCCTAAGGGAAAATTGTGGCTCTAGTGGTGGGTTCGAATTGGCCTTAGGTGGCAACGTAAAATAGGCACAAAAAGGACAACGTCGGATTGGCTAGAGGAAGGAAACTCGTGATTGGCCAAGGAGAGGCAGCACAGGCCAAGGTGGGACCCAAGCCATATGTTGGGCCTCAATGGAATAAAGGATGAAGGGAAGGCTAATTTTGACATTCATTCATTAATATTATTTCTCTTGGTCATTTTGAATGATGCACGCTTCATCCGGAGAGCCAAGTCTGCAATTTTGTTTAATACACGAGATCTTCAAGTGGAGATCTCAACTTATACCTCGACAAACTTTGAGTGCCCACTCAGGAGAGGAGATCTACATTTTGGTGAGAGAACTACACAAAAACATCAAAAAGAATATTGTAGCCTCTTTAGGACTGTGTGGAGGTAGAGTAGACTGTGTAGTGATTGCGCAGTTTAGTTCGGTGTGGGTGCCGAGAGTGTGGAGAGCAGCATAGTTTCAACAAGAGATTTTGAGGGGAGGTTAGCCACCTCCTACCTGAGATTTTGGTATCTCTCCAGAGGAAGTTTTCAGCAAATTCATCTAGAGGTTTGATTTACCTTGTGGCACAGTGAGCCAAGACGAAGAGGGCCAAATTCTAAAGTCAAGATTTGGGCGAACCCTTTCTAGGTTCTTCTGGATTTATTGAGGAGAAGCCAAGATTAATTTCGCAAAATTTTTTGGGCAGGTTTGAGGCCTCATATAGAGATCCTAACGCAGCCAGCAGCTAGAGGAGCTAGAGGAAATTGGGTTTAAATTCTGGGGTCAAAATCTATCCAATTACTTCGCGGGGTTTTGTGGGTTTGGTGAGTAGAGTTTAGGGTTAAAAGCCTGGAATTGTTTGAGCATAGGAAGCATCCCAAACAAATTTATGAAGTCAGCCACTAATAACATTTCTTGGCTAGGAAATGCAAAGATAGAGCCACACAGAGGCACTTTCAGGCACAATTTTTGTTTGGGTTTGAGTTGTTCTTCAAGCCTACCTTGAGTAGGCCCAGGTGCAAACTTTCTAGCACCTCAATTCTACTCTATCCCAATATATTAATAAAACGGCTCAAAAGTGATTTCGGCTCCATTTTGTGTGTTTAATGGTGCTTTCATTTTTGTTGTAGTTACTTGTCTATTTTCACTTTTATTACTGTTAATCCCCATTTGGGATTTTACAGTGGTATTAGAGCTTCATTCTTGGCTCAACCATGGGGATATTTTTCTACGAACGAGGAGAGTATGTAGAACATTACCCACCAAAGGAAGTAGAGGTGGAAAATATGGGGGAGTCAAGGGGCGAAGGGGAAGAAACATTCGGTAGCATCTTAAAGGTTGTAAATGATTTAGCCAAAGGACAAAAGGGAATGTTGGAAAAACTCAAGAAACAGAATAGGGATAAGAGCATCCATCATGAATTTCTATTTGGGGAGACTTTACGGGTATCACAATAGTGTGACGACCCTTTAGCAGCCACTCATTCGCCAGCTAGGAAAATTGGGACCATGATTCCTAAATTTCTACCGTTAGTACCGAGTGTTCAAGATATATGGGATGATCATATACCAATGGGAGAATATTCCTGAGAATGGTAGTACATGGGGGAAAATTCCAAGGCAACGTTTTCCTGCAGAGATTACTGCCAACTCAAGTAGGATGAAAAATGCAGGAACAGTGGGGGATCTAGCACGCAAAACTTAGATTTGCAGCGTACCATTGGGAGGATACATTTTCCCAAGTATAATGGATCCACTGAGTGCATGTCTTGGGATCAGGTGGAATATTTGGATAATTTTTTCTAGCTTAACTGAGTAACAAAGGTGGAGGCCATTAGAATGGCTACCTTACACTTGGAGGATGAGGGCACATAGGATCATGGGGAGCATGTGGGTATAGCCAGTATGACGTAGGGGTCACCAATGTTGGAGAATTCCTTGACCATTCCATTTACATCCTAGTAGAGAGAGTAGAGCCTACCCCAGTAGTGCCATCCATTGAAGTGATGACTGGGGTAGTGTACGAGTCTTCAGGTGGTAGCATCATGCGACAGATGGGTGAGGTGCTAGGAGATGTATCCCCCTTTGATAAGTTGCTAAGAGATATAGAGCTATTGGATTATGGTAGCACACAACGATGTCATTAGCTTCAGGCCAACCGTCTAGCTTTGAAAGGGACGACCACCTCAATATGAGAGGCTATTTTGTTGCAAAGAGAGGAGCTAGAGGGCATGAGAGTGGTTTGTGTCGAGTCATAGCCTAAGTTGGCCCACTTTGGAGGATAGCTATATTCCCTAATGGTAAAACTAGAGGGCACATTGGAGTGTCATAGAAGCCCCCTTTAGGCATACATCAACGAGGCTAGCAACACTATTGATTCAACTCTTCCCATTGGACAGAGAGAGACAGAGCCACCTAGTCAGATATCGTGTGTTGACCTGGATAGTAGGATGAGACAATTAGAGTTACATAGGGTGCAACACCCACATGTTGAGGTTAGATGGTGAGATATTTTCAGTTGATAGCCAATGTAGTTGGCTATGGAGATGGTGGTAGACCTAGGTGTAGTTCAATAGGAGTTTCTAGGATTTGGGAATACAGGAACCCCAGACTGGCATTGGATCTCGACGGGACTACTTATCGTTTCCTAGGCAGGGTAGTTGACTAAATCTTGGAGGTTACAGTTGGGCTAGAAATTGAGCGTGTACATTTTCTAGGGGAGTTTCAGTCAACTCCAATGCCCAACTAATTTATGGGTAGAATCCTGGGGTTGTCTTGGTGCGACATTTGTATGCGGGGTCATCGGGTGATCAACATACTACACCAAGAGCTTGTCGTAGGAGGTCACATTCGTAGGCCACCAGAATTCCTTGTTTGGAGCCAAGGGTTCTTCACCTTAGTGTGGGGCACAAAGGTCGTAATAGAGCAGAGTAGTGGTGGCATCACTACTGACACATAGGGAGATTCACTTCTCAGACCCCTCAGAAAGGGTTTGCAGTGATGATCCATTCATCGACGAGCATAGTGATGTGACAGTGGAGGTGATGATACCGATTGGGGGTGGTCCGACATGTAGAGACACAAATCTATGCCATCACATCCAAGGATTTGTGGGATCATATAGCATTGAGAAGTGGACTACCAGTGGACATGGAGATGCATGGTGGTGTACCTTAGTGTGTTGGACTACATTGCGGAGTAGGAGTGTATTACATCACATTGAGTACATTTGAGGAGATACTAGTGCCTTGACACATACAAGGCACGAGACAATACAGGGTGGTACAATAGTAGTAGGGAGTATCCAGTAGTGTATAGGGGCATGTTGTAGTGTGTAGTGGAATGTCAAGGAGTACATGGATGATAAGTGGTATGTGGTGGTGTATGGTGCCGTGCAGCGAGGTCTTAGAGTATTTCCTTTAGGGAGACTCATGGAAGGAGACATCGTGCATACCTTTGGGGGTAGTTAACCCAGGATCGACAGGGAGATAGATGTGTGAAGCTTGATGGTATCCATGGGGACTCACACGCCTTACTCTCTTCTACATCACTCACAGGTATAGTCGATTTTTTGTTTGTCATTTGGTACTCTGGGCATGAGCAGTGGAGTACACAAGGCTCACCCAAGATATTTGGATGACACTAAACACACTAGGGGAGAGACTTATCAGTAGTGGCATTTGGTCAGTGTGCTAGTTGAAAACCACAGGTTGGGAATGAGATGGTCATCTATAGGCGTGGCATGTGAGTCATCACTAAACCTATGCCTAAGGAGCGGGTCACAAGGGAGACATGTGTCACTCTTTTCTCAAGGCATGTCGAGACCATGCATGAAAAGAGGATACTGGGTACAACTAAGGTAGCATCACAGTATGTGTTTGGGATTCAGACAATGTATTAGCGCATTATCGATAGGGTGGATGGCATACCTAGTGGACATGGTTGGCAAGAACATGAGGGATCCACATACCTTGAGTCACTTACGACTATGAAATATCCATTTATTGGTTGCGTTGAGGGGGTGGCTATTTGTCACATGTAGCTTCTAGTAGTCCTCATTATTACACAGTGGTAGGCACATGACGAGTTAACATGCATCATATTTTCCCATGATATATGGAACCTATATATTGGTCACATGCAGGGAATAGAGATGAGGCACGAAGGGATTCGTGCAGTTTTCAGAGCTATGGTGCAGCAGGTCTAGATATGGGAGGCAGAGATTCAGCAGATTGATAAACCATTTTGTCTCATGACAGTCAGAGTCAGGATAGAGAGTCATCTAGTTCATTATTTTTGTTGGCACATCAGGCTACTCAGAGGCCTTCATCAGATGGTGAGGTTGTCATTCTCTACTACTACATAGAAACAAAGTTACATTCCGGGGGGGGGGTAGATATTTGCATTATGGTGATGCATGGGCCAGATGAGCTTGTCTCTCACAAATCTCCTCCCACTAGGCCTTAGGAGAGGAGGATACATTTTGCACATGATGGGGAGTATCCCATTGTCAGAGTAGTGCGGTGTTAGGTATAGCGTTTATGGATGAGTTGTATCTTTGCTCCCCAGAGGTCAAGTAGATCTTCCATTAGGCTTTGGAGATTCACTGATGGAGTGGGGAACTTTATTATCATGGCAGGTTGGTCAGCGGGATGACAACATGAGGGGCTCATGTGAGTGAGACACTATCTATGTTAGGATTAGATGGTATCTTCGAGGGTTTACTCTTGCAATGCATGGGATGGACTACTTGGTAGGGAAAATTCATGAGGTATTGGGTATAGTGCCATATTATCATGATTCCCTACTCACTAATGGTGTGCAAAGGGCTTATGTTACTTATTCCTGGCAGGATGGGGAGTGGAGGAAGGGGATGTTCATGTTGGATAGGATGTCTTGGGACCCTCGTATTGGGGGATCCCTTCATATCAGGGTGATGCAGAGGTCAGGGATGACTCAGTGGTGCATCTGGATGCCTAGCACATTTCGAAGTGACCATGGGGGAGCGTCATTAAGAGAGGATGATTTTTCATGCATTTCTTGACGACAATAAATTTTTGGCAGGGAGGACTTTAATATTCCAAATTAGTAGTCAAATAATTGGAATATTAATTTTGATTTATTTTGGCATTTCCTAATTTCGGGCGGAAATAAAGTGGGTAGGGGACCCACAGCTAACATTTAAGCCAAATAAAGTATTTTCCTAAAGTCCCTAGGGAAAAATTGTGGCTCTATTTATGGGGTAGAATTGGATTTAGGCGGTAGCATAAAAGAGGCACGAGAAGGGCAATGTGGGATTGGCTAGATGAAGGCAGCATGTGATTGACTGAGGAGAGGAAGTGTAGGCTAAGGTGGAACCCAAGGCATACATTGGGCATTAATTGAAAAAAGGAAGAATGGAAGTCTCATTTTTTCATTCATTCATCCACATTATTTCTCTTCATCATTTTGATTGAAGCATGCTTGAGTGGGATAGCCAAGTCTGTAGTGATTTTTAGCACATGATATCTTTAAGCGGAAATATCAACCTCTACCTTGAGGGACATAGAGTGCCGAATAAGGAGGGGAGTTCTACATTTTGGTGAGATAATTGCATACCAACAGCAACAGGAAGAGTGTAGCCCCTTCAGGACTGCATAAAGGTAGAGTATATTTTGTAGTGATTATGCAGTTCAGTTCGGTGTGGGTGTCGGGAGTGTGGAGAGAAGCATAGTTTTAGTAGGATATTTCGAGGGGATGTTATTAAACTCCTACTAGGGATTTTGGTAGCTCTTTGGAAGAATTTTATCGCATATTCATCCGGAGGTTCGATTTACCCAACAACGCAGTGAGCGAAGCCCAAGAGGGCCGAATTCTGAAGTCAGGATTTGGGTGAACCCTTTCTCGGCTTTTCTGGGTTTATTGATGAGAAGCCATGATTAATTCAACAAAAAATTTTGGACAGGTTTGAAGCTTCACATAGAGATCGTAACACAGCGAGCAGCTAGAGGAGCTAGAGGAAATTGGGCCAAAATTCTAAGGTCAACATCTGGCCAATTCTTTCACGGGTTTTTGTGGGTTTGGTGAGTAGATTTTGAGGTTAAAATCCCAGAATTTTATAATAAGATGAAGCATCCGAACCAACAACCTGAAGTCAGGTAACAACAACATTTATGGGATAGGCAACGTAGAGACTAAGCCACACAGAGGCATTTTCAAGCAGAGTCTTTGTTTCGGTTTGAGTTGTTCTTCAAGCCTGCCTTGAGCAGGCCAAGGTGAAAAATTTCAAGCACCTCAATTATACTCTTTACCAATATATTAATAAAATGGCTCAATATTTTTTCTAGATCCATTTTGTGTGTTTTAATGGTGTTTTTATTTTTGTTGTATTTACTTGTCTATTTGCATTTTTATTACTCTGTAATATCCCAAAAGGGAGAATGCAATAATATTGAAACACAATATAAGAACTAAAAATAAGTAAAAAATAAATATAAAGACAAAATCATAATATACGGATAATCTAAGCCTTTTTATTATATGGAGAGGATTCAATTACAAAATGTACAAAAGATGAGTAGATCTAGCCAAAGAGATGGCCTAGAATCACCCTCCAATGATGCTACAACTAGCACTGTGTAACAGGTGAGCTTACAGGAAGCAATACTGCATTGTACTACTTGATTCTGATATACATGAAGTTGTTGCAAAAGGAAATGTAGATCTATGGAGCTCAGGAGCTCTGATGATGCTGAGATTCAAGATCTGGCCAGTGTGATGGGAACCCAATACAACCTAGAAAGGATTTTCCAGATCTACAACTTTGGAAAAACACCCTCCTAGGGTTTGATCCTTTGACTGCTTGGTTATATAGATCTGAAGCTAGATTTGATCCAAATATGGCTGCAATATGTTCTACAAATATATCTGAGCTTTGCGGGATGATCCCTCCTTCAGATCTACAAGCTAGAAGGTTGAGATCTTGTCTCCTCTTCTTCCTCCTTCAATTTGTAGCAACTGAATATGTAGCTGCCACAGAAACTATGTTGCACAAGAGAGAGAGGGTTTATTTCTGCTAAAATGTGTTTCAATATACTCTAGGCTGATGGAAATGGTGATGGCAAGGTGATGGGATGATCCCTCATAGTATTACTAGCTGAAATACTAGTAACTTCATTCCTCCTTTAGATCTGCAACGATGGACTACACAATCCTTGATGGGACTGATACTGCTAGAAATTCAATAATGTTTGGCCTGATGCCAAATGTGAAATGAAGCCTGGGGAATGCTGATATTTAAGCCCAAGGTGATAGGAATAATCCTACACTGGTTCTCCAGCTAAAATACTAAAGACAACCTCCACCTCCAAACTGATCTTCAGAAATTATGTAATTCGTGAAGGTAGATGTTCTATAGAGAATGTAAATGATATGTGGCACCAATTCCCGATGAATAATGAAGTACAATCCTCTTCCAAGAGCTACTCAATGAAAGAGGTGGGATTTTCCGACCAAGAACACCTAGTGCTAAACAACACTTGCAATCTTAACTAAACATCCAAGGAAAGCATGGAATGTCACATGACAATTCCAGATCTAAATAGACCTTTACATCTATAATCAATAGCCTACCTTCATTTTTTCCTAAATCTCCTTTATATAGTTTATGAGCCTTCCCATGCCTTGGCCCACCTCTAAACTGCACTGTGCATGTGGACATAATCCTCCAAGTTTGATTGCGTTGTCTGTCCAAGTCATCCACCATGTCTACATACAATGTACACCCTCTCCATCATGTGCACATTAACTGCACCACTTTCTCCATCACTTCATCATGAATGTTCTATGGTATTTCATTAGATGCCTTCCATGATCTCAGTAGACTGCTTCAACCTCCCTGATCTATCTCATTAATGAGACAATATCTCCAATCCATTCACGTTAGTAGTTGCTCCAATACCCCATTATGTAGATCTAGGCTTAATTAATCCACATTCACAGATAAAATGTGAATATTTATTCATCATGAGGATTATGGGTCCCTCCACCCTTTTATTTACTTAATTTATTAATAAAATTAAGAACTCTAATATTCTAAATATCATGTTAAAATTTGGGAATATTACAGTCCTCCCCAGAAAAATGTTGATTGACCTCAAGAAACTGAAAAATTAGATGCAAAAGACATCTATTTCCCTCCAAATGGCATCCACATAAGGAAGGGCTCCTCCATTTTTTGCAATGTGTCATGCATGTTTGGTTCCAAAGTTGTCTCTCAAAAATCTAGAGAATGACCTCCAACTATATGGTTAGATGTCCTCCTTCCCCCATGAAGTACCAAGTGACAACCATGTGATGTCCATCATCATCATCAATACATGAGATACATAAAATATATTGGTTCCTCCCACAAAGTGAAAGCTCCATCTCACAATACATATCTTCATCCCGTGCTTTATGAAGTAAATTGAGCATTGACATGCCCTCATCTCTAGCCCTATTGGCCTTGTTGGTTCCAAGCATCATTCCAACATTATGAAAAAAGAATTAATAGAGACATATGGGTAGACAAAAGTGTCAAACCATATTCTCCCAATAGTAACCACGAGAGTATGGCCTCTTGTTGTCATCCTCCATCTCCTCCAATGTAAGATGGACAAGACAAACTTCCCCAAAAGCAACCAAAGAAACAAGAGATCTTGCTGCCTCTTCACATCCTCATGTGAATCATGGAGTAAGAACAACATGCTGAAGGACATATAGAATGTCATACCAGCCCAATACAAGCAAACTCCATTATCACACATCATGAGAGTACTATGCCATATTACAAAAAATACATAACACATAAACATGGGACATGTCATGTGATGGCCAAACTCTCTTAATTAAAACCCAAATGAACATGAATTTCTTTGCTGCATACTATCATTGATACACAATTCATGAGACAAGAAAATATGAGCCTTTGGGTAGTACCCATACTCACCCAAGAGAAACCAGCGCAACCATGCCTCCTTCTTCATTACATGAGTGTTTTTCAAGGCATGGATCAAAGAAATAACAACCTTTGGATAGTAACCAAACTCACCCAAGAGAAACCAACGTAACCAATGTTCTTGCTGGACCATGTCATATATTTGAAAGTGTTCATGAAACCCCTTGCTTATCATTCTAACCCACTCATCCCAATGTGGATGATGAATGATGTACTGCATAAACATGGTATCCTCCCTTTGTAGAATATCATCCTCCCCAAGCTGATGAAGATCTTTGCACTCCATGAAATTTTGAAGTGCACCTCCAATGAGATCTTTTAGTGAGACATTTTTCTCATCCATGGCCTTCCGAAACCAATGAGGTTTTGGATCTACTGTAGGTAGAAGTCTGTCTTTGAGCTGTGAGATGCTCATTGAGAAAGTGTCATCAAGAAAGGAGAAAATATTTCTCATCTCAAGATGTCTACCATTTATCACCTTAGCCTCCATTTCTTCATGAGTGAAGCTACCTTCAGAATGCTCCAAGAATGATGGGGCTCCTTCTTTATCACTACTACTAAGTGACAACATTGTAGATCCCCAAGGTAATACATGTGTTGTCTCAAAGAAAGGCACAATACTGATCTCATAACTAGTTATTGTACATATGATCATGCTCATCCATTTTATAAAACTCTACACTTCAACACAAAGGGTTGAATGTATCTCAACAATGATGAACTGGGATAGCTCTTAATGTCCTCCTTGATTTGATCAAGGGTCCTCTGCACAGTGATATGTTGCTACTTCAAATCAGTTTTTTTTTCTAACCCTTGGTCATGCATTGGCCCTGATGGCATGTCCCAATAAGTTTCAATAAGAGGTATTGAAACAATATGAGATGAAGGTTTATGCATACCTTGGATTAGCTAATGTGTGGGAACCTCTTGCAAGACCACAAGAGTTCCTCCGACCAGGACAATGGTGTCTCAAATGACTGGTAAGAGTGATGGCTCCTCTTCTACCAATGTACCAGCACTATAATCTTCCTCCTCTTCCTCATGCATCTCTTTAATCATGCATGTGACTCTATATGCCAAGAGCTCAAGGCTATCTTGCAAAGTTTCAAGTGTCTCTTCTCCGGATGCAAGTACTTCTGCAGCTGGTGGTGAATGTAGTGACCCCTTCTCTAGAGTGACAAGAATGAAATCATCCTTTGTTTCCTCAGGAAATGTCTCTTTGTGTCACATCTCTGGTTTTCTCACATCGAATCTCTTCCTCAACTTGTGAAATAAATCTAAATATTTATTCACCTTTGCATCCTCCATGTGACCAAACCACCAATCATTGGCTTCACCTAAGAGATGAAGTGCTGCAATTTGGACAGCCTCTCCTTCAAGTATAGGATGTAGTATGAAGAATGCATCTAACTCTTTCCTCAAAGCCTTAACATTCCTTGAGGAAGATCCATCAAATGTAGGCAAATAAAATCTATTATGCCTCTTTCTTCTATTTTTTCTATATGATCTTATTTCTTCCTTGAGTTCCAAGAATTGTTGGAGAGTTAGACTTTCTTTGAATGCTCTAGATTGTGATTTGTACTCTTCAAGATATAGACTGAGAGTCTCATGAGTCTCAGGTTCTTTCCTTCCTTTATTTCTACACCCTTCACCTTCTTAAAATAATGTGGGTATAGTAAATCTATGGGAGATCTATGATTCTCTGGTCTTATTTTCTGCTAATAGGAAGTGCTTGGACATTCCTCATCAAATCTTCTTCTTGGACCTTCTTTATGCCTTTCCTTCTTCATTTGTTCGACCTCCTTGGAGGGATAT
The DNA here is from genome assembly GCA_034641835.2 of Pinus albicaulis. Classification (NCBI taxonomy): domain Eukaryota; kingdom Viridiplantae; phylum Streptophyta; class Pinopsida; order Pinales; family Pinaceae; genus Pinus; species Pinus albicaulis. Next base: position 1,109,004,818 of record CM076584.1, read on the forward strand.
TGCTTGGATCTAAAGAGAGGAGGAGAAAAAATATAATCCTCCTTCATGATAGATCTCATCTATCTGCTTCTTCTTTTGATGAAAAATATGAAGTGTCCACAACCTGGGCCAAATATTGTGCGCTTATACCACTGTAATATCCCAAAAGGGAGAATGCATTAATAATCAAACACAATATAAGAAATGGAACTAATTAAACAATAAATCTAAGGAAAACATCAGAATATATAGAGAATTTGAGCCTTTTTACTATATGGAGAGGATTGAGTTACATAATGTACAAAAGATGAGTAGATCTAGCCAAAGAGATGGCCTAGAATCACCCTGCAATGATGCTAGAACTAGCACTGTGTAACTGGTGAGCTTACAGGAAGAAATACTGCATTGTCCCTCTTGCTGCTAATATACATGAAGCTGCTGCAAAAGGAACTAAATATCTATGGAGCTCAGGAGCTCTGATGATGCCAAGATTGAATATCTAGCCAATGTGATGGTAACCCAAGATAACCCAGAAAGGATTTTCTAGATCTACAACTTTGGAAAATCACCCTCCTAGGGTTTGATCCTTTAACTACTGGGTTATACAGATCTGAAGCTAAATCTGATCCAAATATGGTTGCAATATGTTCTACAAACATATATGAACTTTGAGGGTTGATCCCTCCTTCAGATCTACAAGCTAGAAGCTTGAGATTTTGTCTCCTCTTCTTCCTCCTTCAAGTTACAGCAACTGAATATGCAGCTGCTACAAAAAATGCATTGTACAAGAGGAAGAGGCTTTATGCCTACTGAAATGTGCTGCAATAGATTCCAATCTGATGGAAATGGTGATGGCGAGGTGAGGGGATGATCCCTCATAGTATTACTAGCTGAAATACTAGTAACTTCCTTCCTCCTTTGGATCTGCAATGATGGACTGCACAATCCTTGATGGGACTATTGATTCTAGGAGGTCAATAATGTTTGGCCTGAAGATAGATCTGAAAAGAAGCCTGTGGAATGTTGATATTTAAGCCCAAGGTGATAGGAATAATCCTACACTGTTTCTCTAGCTGAAATACTGAAGACAACCTCCACCTCCAAACTGATATTCAAAAATTGAGTAATTCCTGAAGGTAGATGTTCTGCAGAGAATGGAAATGATATGTGGCACCAATTCTTGATGAAGAATTAATTACAATCCTTTTCCAAGAGCTATTCAATGAAAGAGGTGGGATTCCTCACTAGGAACACCCAATGCTAAACAACACTTGCAATCTTAGCTAAACAACCAAAGAAAGCATGGAATGTCACATGACAATTCCAGATCTAAACATACCTTTACATCTATAATAAATAACATGCCTTCATTTTTTCCTTCATTTCATTTATATAGTTTATCAACCTTCCCATGCCTTGGCCCACCTCTAAACTGTGATGTGCATGTGGACATAATCCTCCAAGTTTGACTGTGTTGTCTCTCCAAGTCATCCACCATGTCTACATACAATGTACACCCTCTCCATCATGTGTTCATTAATTGCACCACTTCCTCCATCACTTCATCATGGATTCTCTATGATATTTCATTAGATTCCTTCCATGATCTTAATTGACTACTTCAACCTCCATGATCTATCTCATTAATGAGACATGATCTCCAATCCATTCACATTAGTAGTTGCTCCACTACCCCATTATGTATATCTAGGCTTAATTAATCCACATTCACACAAAAAATGTGGATATTTATTCATATTGTGGATTATGGGTCCCTCCACCCCTTTATTTACTTAATTCATTAATAAAATTAAGAACTCTAATATTCCAAATATCATGTGAAAATTTGGGAATATTATATATAGTTAATCCCCATTTGGGATATTACACAAAATTTTATTTCTTTTCACTACTGCCAGTTACTTGTGAGCACATTCATAGCACAATATAAATACACAACAATATAATCCACTATCATGTACACAAAATCCATCAAATGAGTAGCACAAACATATTGACATATGTAATATTCCTAAATTAGCACACAGCTAATTGGAGAATTAAATTTTGATTTTTCTCTTAGATAGAGGAATAAGAGGGTATGGAGACCCATAAATCTTCTTTGAAGGAGTAAAATGCACTCCTACTGTGAATGGAGGTCATCTAAAAGCTGTATTAAAGACCCTCAGGTGTGGAAAGGGGCTGGAGCATGTTGAATAGGTCAAATTTGACCAAATCAAACAACGATGTTATGGAGGAGTGGCATTAATGATGGGACAACACATTTTTGGAGGGAGATTGATTGCATTATGGTGGAAACCCTGATGACTAGGACCCAAGGTGAGAAGGTTCACATTGTTTAAAAGGAAGAGAATGGTAGCCATATGGGGTTAGCTTATGATTATTATTTTTATATGTCTGTATGGACTTGCGCACTCTTCAATTGTTTAGCGAAGAGTGCTTGTGATGTTTATCACAGGGTGTTCCCGGTTAGGAATCCCACCTCTTTCCTTGAGAGGAATCTTGGGAGAGTATTGATATATCATTTCCATAGATCTGAGATTCTGGCCAAACTTCTGTCTTCAGGTACAATGAAGTTTTTGTTCTAATTTGTGTTGTGGTGCAAGATGTTGCAATGGAGGTTGACAAAGCCACTTTCTAATATAGTTTTTCATAGGAGGAAGGATTACCTCTCTTGGGAGATCAACAAGGAAGGATTCAGAGCACATTTTAGATCTTTGGCACCAATCCAACCCATCCCCATCATTCACAGTGCAGTTTCAGCTGGGAATTTCATTATTTTGGAGGGTAGTTTCAGAGGAGGATCTATTATCTCTTTTATAGTGTTTTCCTGTAGGTGAAGCGTTCAGCCTTTCATTGAAGGAGACCCTTTGAGGAGATATACATCAATTCCATATTATTTCAGCCTTCTATTTCATGAGCTTTAGTTTGCAGTGACTTTTCAGTCCTAGAGCTGCAGATCACCATTTGTATTTGGGTGTATTTCCGGAAATCCTTCCCAAGTTCTCTTGGAAAGGTGTCTAAGAGGCTAGATATTCACTCCTAGAATTATTTGAGCTATATAACGGCATATCTACATTTATCTATCTTTATGAAATATTTTATGCCCTAAAAATACGTTGTTTTAGCTCAAGGAATCTGTATGGCAATTATTTATCATGTGATGGTATATTTTTCTTGTAGAGGCTTGTTTTGTATTGCTTGAGTGAATTGATCCTCAAGATCTTTTGCTTATTATTTGTTGATATGTTTGATAATATGGATGTACATTTGTCTCATATCATGGTGAGTTTATTTATTCATTTTTATTTCCATTATTGTGTTCATGTATTGCTACTTCCCCATTTGGGAATACTACAGTGGTATCAGAGCATAATCTTGGCTTGGCCTATGGATCTCAGCCATTATGCTATCAAAAGAATAAAAAAGAAGGAGAAAGATATCAGAATGATGGAAAGGATTAGTTTTATCTAATCCCTTTTCATATCTAAGAAGGATCTCACCAAGGAGGTCAAGCAAAGAAAAATGGAGAAAAAAAATGAAACCTCAATAGGGTTTCAAGATGAGGAGGGTCCATTTAGTTCCTATCAGCAAAAAGGAGATCCGTTATTGCATAGAACTCTAAAGAAACATGCTATAACCTTTTATTTTGAAGACAAGAGGTATGAATATGGAGGAAACTTAGATCATGAGATTCTATGTGAGTATCTTGCAGAATATAAGTCTCATCCCAGAGCTTTCAAGGAGAATCTAACTCTCCCATGGTTCATTCAGATCAAAGAAGAAAGGAGACCTTCTAGCAGTAGAAGAATAAGGGAAAATAGATTCGTATTTTCTACCTTTGATGGGTCACCCTCATGCACAAAAAATACTTGGGGAATGGAGTTAGACACATTCTTCCTACTACATCCACTAGTAGAAAGAGAAGTTGTTGAGATTGTAGCATTGCACCTTGAGGGTGAAGCAAACATTTGGTGGTTCAACTATTTGAGTCATGCACAAGTGACAACATATGTAGATTTTACTCAAAGGATGATCAATAAGTTTGACAAGAGGAAACCAGAGGAGAGGAAGCCTTCACCACCACTTGCTGCAGGAGCACTTGCATCAGGGGAAAGAACCCTTGCATTTTTGCCAAGTGGTCTTGATCTCTTGACTGATGGGATCCCATGCACTATTCTGGAGATGCATGAGGAGGAGGAGACTTTTACCAGTGCTAATGCAAACATGGAAGAGCAGCCATCATCATCAGTAGTTGTGGAATCAATCACACGGGAAGGAGGAACCCTTGCAGAAATACAAGATGTTACCAATCTTTACCAAGGTATGTACATGTTTCCATTTTCTGTTACTTCAGCATATCATATGGAGGATTTTTGGAATGTACCATTGCATGACCTAGGGTCAAAGTACATTACTGATTTGGAGTAGCAGACTATCACTGTGTTGAGTATCCTTGATTTGTCCAAGGAGAAGATATACATTCCTCCTAGTGTATCATTGTTGAGCTGCACACAACTCTTTGGGTTGGAGTGTAGGTTCTTGGAGGATGGGATGAGTATTATCCTAAACCATGCCATGCAGAACTATGTGTTCATCATTAAGCATGATCTTAATACAACAGATGAACCATTATGGAGATCAACATCTCTGTTATTGAACAAAAATGATGAGTTTGGGGCCTAACCATTATTGGAGCATTCCAATGAACTTTCTACATGTATGGCAGGGAATAGGCACATGGTTGATGAGAAGCATCTTATCTTCCATTGTTATGATGGGTATTTCTTGATGAGAATTTCATTGCTCAATAAGAATATTTTTCCTTCAGAATATTTGTATCCTTATGGAATAAACTTGGTCATTGAGGAGTGGTATTCATTTGGAGATCTCCAGGAGATTGCATTTCAACATCCCATGAAATAAAAAGACAGAAATCTGATTTGGGAGGATGGTATTCTTCATTGGAGGGGTGCCACTTTTGGACGTGATGATAGATACTCACCATTGGTTAGGTGGGTGATGTTGATGAGAAAGGGGTTGGGAAGCCACTTGTATATTTATGACACCGGGTAGCAAGAGGCAAGATTGCGTTGGTTACTCTTGAAAGAGTTTGGTCATCATACGACACATTCTATTTCAAAGAGTAGGTTGATGGAGGGAACTTGGCATGGCACTTACCTCATATGGAAGCAAGGAGTTTGGGCATATTGGGGTGATGTGATATCTTTCATGTCAACCATCATGTTGTTGCTCCACAGTTTATATGGTGATGGTGTGGGAGGGAAAAAATTTTTTTGTTGCTTTGGAAGTTCTTGAGAGAGTATGGGCAGATTTTCTCCCATACTTTGCATGATGTTGCAAGAGTAGGAGATGGCACTATCATGGTGCAAAGGGGCTACTCCTTAGCCTTGGAGGATTAGGAGGTACTTCCACTTTGGAAGGAATCTCCCATGTATAGAAGCATTATGATTGATGGCTTTGACATGTGGGATGTCAAAGGATGGAGCTATGAGATGACAGGAGCCTTGTCACAAAGGCCAACAATGTTGTCACTTGGGAGCTTGGATTTCTTGATGGAGTGTTCCCAGGAACACTTCACATATGATGCATGTGAAGGAAAAGTAGGAGATGAGAGTGATGGAGTAGTGGATTGAGACATCTATTACCATGATATGATCTTCTCGACTTGGATTTCCAAGCATAAGAAGAAAGATATTAATACATCACATAGTATATTCCTCTTCATGGGAGTATAGCATACCACTATGTAGGGCTCATTTATGGATCTTATTATCATCTTGCTCTCAATACATGGTAAGAATCATTTTTTTTCACTTATTGATTATCTAACACAATATTTTCATTCTCTTACCATCTCTATACAATGCATTGCTCCACAATAGGGCAAGCCTCTATTTGGGCTTCATGGTCATTTTGGGACCAATATTTATGATGGAGATAGCCATTTATTGTATGGCTTTTGACAAGTGTTGTACTATTTCTTGTATGCTAAGTTGATCTACAATTCCATTTACTATTTACTAGTAGATGTGACGACATGCACAACTAGCCATTGTTAGGAAACAACTTGCCATGTTATTTTATGAAAAAGAAGTTAGAAAAATTGCGCTGTGACTACTTGTGAAACTGTTGGTACCTTCCAACACTATGTAAAACCTTCATTACTTCTCCCATTTGGATTCCATATGATGATAATTTCATATTCATTTTATATGGGATGATTTGGGCAAGAAAAAAAGAGTGTGTCTTTGAGGATCCTATTGTTTTTTTGCCCCATGAAGGCAACATTATTGCAACCCATATTCAACAACAACTCTACACTTATCATAATTGGAGAGAGAGACAATGTGGGATGGAAAATTTGATCAATCATATTCAGCTATGCAACCCACCTTATATGCAGTAGCCTAAGGTGGAGGGGATGTTTCAGGAGTTACCATGTTGGAGGGTGACTCACGTTTTGGGGATGATAGCTTAGGGATGGAGGCTTCACATGGGAATGATAGTTCCCAATATATTTCAGATTCCATGCCTCAAGAAAGCCTCTAGACCACATATAGTTTCTTCCATGGATATTCCACTTGTTCATGATGAGAGCCACTTAAAATTATCACCAAAGGCATACTTATACACTTGGGAGGAGCAACTTGTAGACTTATTGATGAGACAACATCTTGTTCATTGGAGGAACTTATCACATGGGAATGCTACAGGAGGAAGAGGAGAGGCTCTTCAGTCCTATCCTTACAGTTGCTTAAGGACGAGCAACATTTCGGAGGGGAGGACTGTAATATTCCTAAATTAGCATACAGCTAATTAGAATATTAAATTTTGATTTTTCTCTTAGAGATGGAGGAATAAGAGGGTATGGAGACCCATAAATCTCCTTAGAATGAATAAAAGACACTCCAAGTGTGAATGGAGGTCATAAAAAGGCTTTATTGAAGACCTTTAGGTGTGGAAAGTGGTTGGAGCATGTTGAATAGGTCAACTTTGACCAAATCAAACAATGTTGATATGGAGGAGTGTCACTAATGATGGGACAAAGCAGTTTTGGAGGGAGATTGATTGCAAGATGGTGGAAACCCTAATGACTTGGACCCAAGGTGAGAAGGCTAAAATTTTTTATAAGGAAGAGGATGGTAGCCATATGGGGTTAGCTTATGATTATTATTTTGATCTATATATTTAGACTTGTGCTCTCTTCAGTTGTTTAGCTTAGATTTCTTGTGTTTTTTATCACACGGTGTTCCCGGTCGAGAATCCCACCTCTTTCCTTGAGAGGCCTCTTGGGCGAGTATTGATATATTGTTTCCACAGATCTAGAATTCTGGCCAAGCTTCAGTCTTTAGGTACAACAGAGTTTCTGTTCAGAGTTTTGTTGTGTTGTAGGGTGTTGCTATGGAGGGTTGAGAAACCCACTTTCTGAGCTAGTTTTTAATAGGAGGAAGGATTCCTTCTCTTGGGAGATCAACAAGGAAGGATTCAGAGCACATTTAATATCTTTGGCACCAGTCCAAACTATCCCCATCATTTGCAGTGAAATTTAAGCTGGGAATTGCGTTATTTTGGAGGGCAGTTTTAGAGGAGGATCTATTGGCTCTTTTAGAGTTTTTTTCCTGTAGGTGAAGGGTTCAGGCATTCATTGAAGGAGACCCTTTGAGGAGATCTACATCAGATCCATATTAGTTCAGCCTTCTATTTCATGAGCTTCATTTTGTAGTGACTCTTCAGTCCTAGAGCTGCAGATCACCATTTGTATTTTGGTGTATTTTCGGAAATCCTTCTTGGCTTCTCTTGGAAAGGTGTCTAGGAGGCTACATCTTCACTCCTAGGATTATTTTAACTATATAACAACATATCTACATTTATCTATCTTTATGTAGCAGTTTATGCCCTAAAAATGTGTTGTCCTAGCTCTGGGAATTTTTATGGCAGTTATTTCTCATGTGATGGCATATTTTTCTTATATAGGTTTGTTTTGTATTGTTTAAGTGACTTGATCCTCAAGATGTTGTACCTATTATTTGCTAGTATTTTTATAATATGGTTGTACATTTCTCTCATATCATGGTGAGTTTATTTATTCACTATTCTTTCCATTATTGTGTTCATGTATTGCTGCTTCTCCATTTTGGAATACTACAACATAGGTATTTTTACATGGAAACCAAAAGGGACAAAAAACCCCAATCTATTTGTTGTTATAATGTAAGTTAAGCACCTACTTAATTAAATCAATTTGTTTGTGAGCACCCACTCATAGGAGGCTCCAAACCATTTAAAATAGCATGCCACTATTTTTCAAGAGGCACCAACCTCATATGAATGTAGACCACTACCTCCTCTAGCCATTTTTCTACTTTTCATACAATTTTCAGACTGAAAAAATTGGCTAATACATATATACATAAATATAAATCAGATTTAATGAAATACCAACTCCTTCCCTTATGCTCTTCACTTATTCTTTGAACTGTGCTCTCTGCTACACAACCAAATATGGTATCGACCCCTCTGCTACACTTTAGCTCAGTTAAACACTTGCTCCATTCACCCTTATTCTTTCACACTCACAACGCTTCCCACTTCAACTCACAACAATTCTATTTAACCCACATTTCTCAATCACACTGCAATTTTTGTTTCCTCTCTTGTGCTAAGAAATATTTTTTCTCTACTTCTCTATACCTAATATTGTATTTCAGCATGGCACTATCTGTTGTTGTTTCATAAAAAATATCAGGCCGTTACAATTGTATTCAATATAAGAATGGGCCACCTATGGATTTTTCATACTATGTGTTAGCACTCGTTTTGATTCCTTTGAAAGTTGCCCTCTCCGTCGTGTTATTTGGCCTCTAGCTCCTTATGCTTCAATTTTTCTTGCCACTTCTCACTACATCCTCGCCATTATCTTCGATCCTTTCCTCATTTTCATTTTTTCCAAAATGCTAAAGTTCATCATTTCATTTCTTTCAAAACCCATTTTTAACTATTAAAATTTAATTTGTATAGTTAAAAAGCAGCTCCACGCACCCACTAACAACCATATCATGTTATACCCTTTTTACCTTACCTTCTATCGCATATTCAAACCTTTTACATGTAACCATTGCAAAATCCTACAAACTTTCTGATATGCGTATTGTTGGGACCCATCATTTATTTTTGATCCATTTCATAACATTCGAAATGTTTTAGAAAAATCATTTATATTATGATTTAGATGAATTTTACCATATTCATTGACTTAACGAAGTTTTCACTTATCCGCTTTTAAAAGCCATTTAATGGGACCCACCTACCTTTTTGCATCGCATTTTCACAAAGTTCACTTACTGCATTCACTTCCACTTCCTCATTTCCCCAATTGCAATATTGATTGGGACCCTTTCCTGTCATGTCATCATTTCTAATCGCATATCGCAACAATCCTTGCCACATTCATTTTCCACTTCAAAAATATTCTAATGCGATACTAAAGGGACCCACCTTTCCTTGCCACATTACCCTTTCCCTATCACACATCACAAGCTATGGAGAATAGGAACTCGGGATCATGTTATAAATGTTGAAGTGCGATGTGCAATATTGCTGGGACCCAATCGCATATCGCAATTTGAAAGCTCAGGAGGATAGGTGCTCAGGAATCCGTTATAAATGCCGAAATGCGATTGCCATTTTCACTGGCCATTACACCTTATGATCTTCCTCCCCCTTTGATCCATGGTTCTCATGCCTTTTTAGCCCCCCTTCTCCATTCTGCTTTTAACACTATGGGGTGGGGGGGTTCGAAATTTTTTTTTCTCCATCGCTCCTCCTACTACGTGTCCTCCTCTTCACATTTCGCAACCCCCTTGATCCAAACCTCCTTGCCATGTCATCACCCCCATTACAAATCGCATTCCCTTCTACTTGTGTCTTATTCTTAAACATTTCTAACCCTGATCTGCGATTGTGATATATGTATAAAAGGTTTTCTCCTCCCACTCATCATTTATTTAATAATATCTCCCGCTAATAAAATGAAGCCCCACTATCTCTTTCAATCTGCCTTCATAACCTGTTTAACCTCCATATTTCCCGCTCCTCTTTTATTTCTCCCACTGGCCCACAATTCAACATGTCTCCTTCTCATATATTTTACATACTTTTTCCTCTTGTTTGGAACCTATATATATGGGTTTTTCCACTCCAACACTATTTCCATGTTTAATTCAAGACCCTATCGTGACAAACAAGAAAAAAAAGGAAAGGAAAAACAAAAAATTTTCTCTGAAACAAATTTATACGATTATTCTCAGCACCAATACATTTCCACAAGGCGTCGGGCAACATTCAAGGAACAAGCACACGTCACTTTCACTATTGTTTATGCTTTTTGTGGAGTTGGTTGCACCAGAACAAAGGAGGAGTCTTCCTATAGAATGACACTTCATACAACCACTTTGAATTATTAGCCTTTATGCTGTTTATTTTGATTATGTCATAGAAATTTGTATTAAAGTTTTAGGATAATCCTCATCTCTTGCACGAGATCGTAATAACTTTTGGGAACAAGTTTACTTCTTTTGTGGGGATGACAATTTTATATTTTTGTATATATGTGAAAAAATGCTATGAAGTAGGGGGTTTTTGGTGGCATAGGGTCGAGTTCCCTATTGCTGATTCTCATGTCATTTATCAACAATGTATTTTTGAACACATAATATATTCCAATTACACGCTTGAGGATTCACAAAATCATATGTTGTGTGTATTTTTTTCCCTGTTGTTTTTACATGCTTTATCTGCCTTTCCAGATTTATCATAAAAGTTATATCTTATGCTTTTATATGTCTTGTGAACCTCCAAGACATATGGATATGTTTTTTTAAGTATTTTTCGAAGCTTTCCTGATTCAGTATGAATTGAAGATGGTTCATAAGCATTCCTTGAGGTGGAATTAAACCCTGTTTCATGTTTTTATAAGTCTTTTGATATAGAATGCATGTTAATCTATTTTTTTTTAGTTTTGATTCACCAAGCATTCCTCATTCACGAGGTCATGTTAGTTAGAAGCATTCCTTGTAATGGGATTATTTAAAGGTAAAGTGAGACTCTTGTAAGTCTTTTAAAATCATTCTTTCACTATACATTTCAGATCTAGAATTCGTGTCATTTTTTCCTCCCAACAGTGGATTTTTGTCCTACAGACCCATTGTCTTTCTCCCATTCTTCTAATCATTGAACTAAAAAAATTTCTACATCATCATATATATGAGTTCCCTCATATGTGTTAGATATTTTGTATTTTCTCAATGTTCCTTTCAGAGTTCTTGAGATCCAATCACTTTCCAAAAAACCAAATCAAATCATAATAAATTTCCTTATAGCTTAGGATGTGTCTGGTCAGGCACTTGAAGCAGTCCAAGTGCTGATTCCAGCACTAACACTATGAATTTAATATTAATCTTACTTACACACTCAATGAAAACCCTTATTGATTTCAACCTACAGAGATCACCTGTTTCCCTATTCCTCATCAATTCCCATAGAGTGTAGAAGGCACTTGAGATATGTATCTTCCTTTTTCTTTAGTTGCAAGACGCTATCAGAGTTCATGAACTTACTGGTATGATGTCTCGGAGCCATTATATTAATTTATTTCCCCTCAATGTGCAAGTAATTATCATTTGAGGCTTACTTAAGCTCATGACATGCTTTACAATTTCCAGAAATCAAATTGTACCAATCTCTCTGTGTACATTTATTTTCAGTTTCCGACTCATTCATCCTATGTAAAGTATGCACTTAATATGTTGACTTATTCATGGTACTGACATGTAGATATTTTGACTCATACATCCTTTAAACATATTCCCAACACCTCCCCATAATGCCCCTTTTTTCAATGTATAAACATATACATATATATGTCACTAGTGGGTTGAAATCCTAGATCCTCACATTCTTGTAACTTTTATTAATAACATTCCTCAATATCTTACGGTCTTACGAGGCTCTGGGCTTGGCCCACCCGGCCTTAGAAATTTTATTAGTACTTTTTCCTTTGACTTTGGCCCGATCTCATTCTAATTATTTCCCGTAGTGTTTTAGCCTTATTCATGGCTCGAAGGCCCTTGGTTACGAAAGCTCATAAATATCTCACACAACCAACTCTTTGGAGCACCTTTAGATTCTTAACGAAACATAAAGTGTTTGAAAAACGTCTGCCTACTGCCTCTATTATTGTCTGCAAAATCCTAACACTTTGTTCCCCTTTCTTTTATACCTTACGTCGTTCCAAGCCTTCTAGACGTTTGGGGTCCAAGTTCTATTCCCGAAACCCCCGTATCAATTCTTATCCTGTAAAATTTTTAAATAAGCCTCCAAGGTTTCGAGTCTTTTTCCTAGTACATTGAGTTGATGGCATCCCTTAAATCCTATTTTTAATAGACCTCTGAGGTTCTAGGACTCTCTCTACCCCACCTCACTGCAATCCCATAACACTTTGAAATAATCCTTCAGGGTTCTGGACCTTTCTGGGTTCCAATATTTGCTACTAAAGACTTCAATATCCTTAATTTTGCAGATAATAAATTTTTATCCCAACGCCCATTTGCGAAATTCCTCTTACTATTGAAAGATATTTCTAGGCACTTTCCAACTACCCTAGTTTCAAGATAATTTAAGTTGATCTCTTAATAAAAAATATCCTCCAAATTCTAAGATTCACTAGCCATAATAGCCATTTTTTTATGGATTCTCAGCTAAGCCTACTACTATGATGATTCTATACAAAATAGTGTAGCAACCATGGGACTCCCACTTAGTAGCATGATCATTAATGAAAACATATGCTACATCTATCCTTAGTGCTAGTCCAATTGACATTAACACTAACAAACTAGGTGCCACCAACCATTAAAACAATGTCAATTGTCCAACATGTATCTCTTAGATAGTGTATGGATGTGTTTTGTGTTACATTATTCTCAGTTTGAGCCTCGATGAATAGTAAGCTCATTGTTCATGGTGTGGTTATTTCCCTCCATTACACTGACTATTGTATTATGGTGATTCTCGTATGTTCGGATCCATGGATGGTCTTTATAAACCACCTTTATGCTCTCTTGTGGTGTCGTTGCAATTATGGTTTATGAAATTACAGGTAAGTTGTGTTTCCCCTACTGCATGTGCATTAAACGAGGTGTTCAAAGGTGGAGTTAGGAGCTCTTTCTGATGGTGAAAGTTATATTATTTTCTTGTTCAAATATTTTGTTAAATTGTGGAAGGAGACAAATTTTATAAATAATTTTTCTTTTATTTGTAAAATTTATATAATGAAGAACCATTTATTGAACATAGTAACATAATTCAAGTTAGAAGTTCTTGACATTTTTTAGCGTCGAGAGAACATATCACTGATTTGATTATTTCTAAAGTCTGTTATATGTTTTTGGGTTTTTTTTTTCATATATGCTTCAAGAACAACAATTACAGGTTGTATGATCAACTGCGAGATACATTCAATATCTAGATTTCTTACCTATATAACTAGAAAATTTTTAGGTACATAGAGTGATTCAATATTAAGAATGTTTTCAAGGTAGTCAAGAATCGTTGATCCTACAAATACATCAGTGTCCTAAATGGATCAGGTGGTAGCTCGAAGGTTTTGGTTGAAGAAAGAGTGAAGCCTATGTGATTCCAGAGTGGATAGAAGTGTTAGTGAAGACTAGTCCAGATAAAACGATCAATGTGAAATATGTTAATGTGACTTCAATATTGCACTCTGTAATGTAACCTTTATAATGTAAGCATCAAATGAGGCTGGTAGGATTAATGATTACATTGGTGGATTTGGTTTGTCAGTTTGGATTTGGTTATTGGGGATTCTTGAGATATTCTCTCAACCACAATCTCCAAGTTTGGAAATAGTTGGATCTAGTTCCAACTATATAAATGGATCATATTTTCAATTGAAATGTATGTAATAGTTTATTGTGCATGCAATTACATATTTTTTCATACTATCAGAGCTAGTTCAACCCTAACTTTCTTCCTAGTGTTGAATTTGAATTATAACTTACATATATAAATTATCTTTATGTTATTTTACCCAATATCTTGTGGTTTTTTGAAATGATGTCTTATAAATATGCCATATTTATGGTCATTATAATTTACATATATAACTCATATTTAGCAAGGTTATGGCAAAAGCAAGGTAAGTATTTCAAGATGAAATTACTCCATGTTGATTAAAGTGTTGTGTTAATGGATTCTTAGCTAAAGCTTCCCACCTTTCTGAATTAATGAGGAATAGACACCTATTAAAAAAAAATACCCTTTACGAGTTGATTTTTTCCTGGTACTATTGCATTAGGTAACCTAAATATTTTGTAGTTTTCGACCTAAGACCATGGACAATTTGTATCAAAATATAGTTGTTTTAATGGCCATACTACTGGAATGTTCACCCTTACTTTAAATCATTAATTTTATCTTATAAAAATCAATTTCGATCCAAGATCCATACACTACTACATTAAGGGAATTTTTAAGACATTTGTTTAAGAAAAAAAAAATCTTTTGTCTTAAATAGTCACTTTTTATTTTAGTTATTTTACATTAAAATTTAATATCAATTGAATTGTCTTAAATACAAAATTAAGACAAAAGTAGTATGAGAGAAGAGTGATTTTGAGACAAAACTTTGTATTTAAGAAAAAAATCAATTTGAGACAAAACAAAATTTAAGACAAAAGCAATTTAAGACAAAATTATTTTAAAACAAAACTTTATATTTAAGACAAAAAGAGTTTGAGACAAAAATATTTTAAGACAACTTTATATTTAAGGCAAAAGCAGTTTGAGACAAAAATATTTTAAGATAAAACATTATATTTAAGGAAATGACAACTTAAAACAATGACAGTTAAGACAAAACTCATTTAAGACAATTAGCAATTAAGACAAAATCATAAGTATTCTGGAAGTTTGCACTAAAATTCTATGAGTGGATAGTGGATAATTACATTTTTAATTTTTGAAAATAGATATTCAAATCACATGAAATATAATCATATCAATTTTAATTCTCTTATATTATATCTTTCCTTTTTCATTAAATCGCATTCTAAAAATATAATAATAAATAGATAAAAAGTATTATTTCTTGGTTGGCCACTCAAGGGGATTTAACTTTGAATCTCGTATTTTTACATAATACTTTATAACAAGGTGTTTTTCAAATGAGTTACATTCTATGAACTAATTTTTTTTTTTTTTTAAAATCTGTGAAAAAATTTAAATTACTTCAACTAAAACTTTGATATAAGTTTGCAAGAAATTAAATACAATATAATGATAAAAAACAAATTAAAATTTTTTCTCAATTGTTTTCCATATATGCATTTTAAACCTTGAATTTTTTATTTCAAAATGAAAAATCAAAATTTTGATTCTTGCATGTCTTATAGTCACATCTTGATTTTATTTTCACTATTGAACAAATATATCAAAGAGATAAATACCAACAATTTAATTATTTCTTCGATAAAATTTTAGTATTTAAAACTTTTTTATTGTAAAAATACTTTCTACTAATATTGTAAAACTATATGTATATGTATATATATATATATATATATATATATATATACAAAATGCAATTTAATATTTTTTATATTAATTTATTATTAGTTATTAAGCTGTTGTAAAATATTTTCATCTGGTAATTTGAAAACCATGAATGCATTATTAAGAAACCAAGTAATATTAGTAATTGATATCATTTCAAACTAGGGAAGAGTGATTATATGATTTATCTTCCTCACTTAATAGAGATATATGTAAAGAAATTGTGAAGGAGGCTAAAAGAGTACCTCTAGCACAAGATTTAATTTAACCTAAAAAATCATTGTCATGCCCCTATAGTCACCCATATCAGAGGCTGACTTAGCGCACCCAGATGACCCATCACTATAGGTTTGTGGTGCATCTGACTCATTTCATCTCATCAATTTTCTCAATCTGAAACTATGTGATTATATACTACACCTCACTTTTTATATATCACAGCCATTCAAATTCACAAGTTTAACACTTATTGAAGTATGTAGATAATAACTCCACACAATCATGCCTTAACATAACCAATATGTAAATGATATCAATGAAAGTAATCTTATAAAATCAACAACCTAACTGGCCTAACAGTTGTCATATTCAAATGGGTTACAATCAAGTGAACTTTAGTGTCATATAACAATTTAAATTATAAGAGCACAAAATTCATACAAACCTATCAGAAACTTTCCCATTTCATTTACAATCGTTGATCACAACTTTGTCATAAATAAAAATTGTTTCACTTGATATAAATAGTAAGTACTCTCGTATGCATTCAATGTCTGAAGAGTTAAATTAAGTGAAGGAAAGCAAGTTAAGTCTAATTAATTCTAATATTAGAATGCAAGTGAGTCAAATTCAAAAAGGTAATGCCTTGTCAAGAAAAGATAAGTGAAGAAAAAGAAAAATGTTGATTTATGTTAAAGTGAAGTTCGAAAAGTTTTGTTAAAGTGTCAAGTCATAGTTTGCATGAAGAAAAGAAAGTTAGAGTTTGCATGATTCCATATTTAGAAATTTTAATGCTTATATACTCATGATTGGGTCATTGTAACGTGAATTAAGAAGAGAGAATAACAACAACTTGGTGGGTGTGTATGAGAGAATAATTAATGAATAGAACTTGTTTATTCAAGAAGAAGCTTGTGTACTTATTTGTCTTGTGTTTGCATGTTTATATTTTTATATAAATAACAACTGGTATCAGAGCAAGTTTTAGCAAGATTTCAAAGAACCAAACAAGTTAAGAAGGTCATGAGCCACTTCCACTAAGAACCTTGGCTATTGTGAGTAGTATACAAATCTAACTTTACATCAATTGGTCCATAAGTAGAAACTAGAGCTCATTAAGAGTTTTTAAATGAAACTACTAAAATATTAGGGTCAGTAGCCTACCATATCAAGAGGAAAGCGCTACCACCACTGACCAAAGAAGGAGTCTCCACCTTAAGTTGTAGCCATGAGCGTCCATAAGAATATGCATAAAAGAGCTTTGTAAACTTTTTAGTAGTTTTTGGGAGCCACCGTTAAATTGAAGGTTAAAATGTTTATTTTTAAATATAATCAAGTCTAATTGACATTTATTTACAGAAGGCTAACACAGTAAGGAAAGAAGGTAGAAGACAAAAGAAATACTACAACAATGGGTCAAAAAGTAAGAATGAAGCAAACCGAGAAAATAAATCAAGAGGAAGAGCCAAAGAATTTTGAAGATCTCAAAGAGGTTCTCTTCACAGTAGAGGCATATAAAATACAAGTATACAAAGTACAAAAATTTGAGGATGAATGGATTAGGATAAATCCAGCAACACTTGCAAAATTTACTAGTAAAAAAATTTATTTTTGGGAACTGTCAACATGAAAAAAATTCTTCGATGTGAAGAGTTGATTGAGTATCAACCTAATAACCCATATCATGAAGAATGTGATATATTAGTATTGGATCTTATAAAAAATGCATTGGATGAGAAGTGCTTGTGCAAGGTAGCAAAATCTACATATTCCTAGGAAGCATGGAAGACCCTAGAAGTAGAATTTGGTATAAAAGAAAGTGACATAAAGCAACACATTATGTTACAGTCTGTTGAAGAATCAATAGAAATTTAACCGCAGTTATGAGATTAAATGAGAAATACTCTAGGATGAAAACAAAGCTTTGAGAATCCCACTCAAATGTGGATGATGGTCATAAAGACTATAAAATTGAAACCCATCATGTAGACATGCATATGGATGAAGAAGACACATAAAGTATTTCATAGTGAGAAGTTGTAGCCCCTACATGTGAGGTAGAATAAGAACATATAAATGCTCGATAATCCCACTACAACATGGATTGTGAAGATGATGGTGAATCCCACTCTGACGAGACACATGTGGATGGTGACTGAAAAGTGAGTAGTGAATTGATGAATCCAACTGTAGTCCTTGTTGATGATCGTGAAGATTCCAATAAAAAAGTGAATAACATGTGTGATCTAGTTGGTATGATTGTAGTTTATGATGACCTCTTTGCATAAGAGTTTGAAGAATTTAAGTTTGAAAATAACAAAGATAATTTTTCATATGAAGTAATGGTTAACAGAGCTGAATGCGCATCTCTCATGAATCCAACAAAAAATTGATGATTTTGGTGAAGTTTAAATTGTTAATGAGCATGTGCATGCTCATATATGTCACCACAAAGTGGATGAAAGTTATTTTGATGAAATTTGTGGTCTCTTTTTCGAAAAAAGGATTGATTGTGGAAATATGGAAACTACCATGTTTGATGAAGAATTGAAGGTTGAAGCTACCACTGTAACAACAAGTTGTAACATCCCTGGTCAAAAATCCATGTAAAATTTAATAAGGCAAAATAAGACCTTGGTCATGGGACATAGATTCCATGTTGAATGTTGGGCAAAAATATCCTAGTGGGTGTTCATTTCAATTTATTAATGGTTATGGAAATTCCCAAAGGAAATGAAAAAGGATTTGGAAAGGCATGAGGCATTTATTGGAATTTTATTTATGAAAATAAGGAAAAATAGGAGAAAAAGGAGGTGAAAGGTCACAGGCTGCATGTGAGGAGGAAAATGAAGGAAAATAATGGGAAAATGAAGAAATTAGAAGCATCATTGATAACAAGGCTTATGAGGATCAGTCGGTAGATTTTTCCCAAACTTTTTCAGTTCAGTTTTGCATCTCTCATTCTGTTCTCTCTCTCATACTCTTAGACACTTTGAGTTTTCTTACAAGACTCTTAGAGGAGTGTGGAATACTTGGGATTTGGAGCAATAAGGAAAAGGAAAAGAAGGAAAGCATAAGATGACAATGAGCTCAATAGTTATAATGGGTTTTTCTTGCAGGTACTGAGTTTCATGCATGGTTAACTTACTAGTTTTGGCATGCATGACATATGCATGTGGTTATTTGGTTATGATTTTTCATTGGAATGGGGGATTGCATGGATTGACAGTGGTTTTGCCTAGCCTTGCTATTTCTTGTATATCCATAGTGTTGTGGGTTTTACTTCTTTTTTTTGGTTGGTTTTCTTCCTCCTTTGGTTGTGGGTTGAGTTATTAGTTCCTAGAAGTCTTGGTTCGAAAAATGATCTAGAAGCTCTTGGTGGGTTGAGTTACTAGTCCTGGAAGCCCTGGTTGGAAAAATTCTCTGGAAGCCCGACAAAAATTGTGGTTTGATTTACTATTCATTGACAACCTGTTTGGAACAGACGCGTTGGAGCCCTGGACAACTTCAGTAGAGACAAATATGGTGATGGTTAGTGATGTTTGACCGTGAGGTGTAATCACCCATTAACGGTTGAGGTGGTTTGGCCTTTGGAAGTCCTGGTTTGGTTTTGATTGAATTTTTCTATGAGTTCCCACATTCATTCTTGGAATATGGCATGGGGTTGATTGGCTAAAATAAATATTTGGTTCAGCCTAGCCTATGGTCGGGTGGTTCATGCAAGTCCCATACTTAGTTAGCCTAGGTAATCATTAATAAGATATATTTCTCCTTGGTATTTTATGGGTAAATATACTTGTTTATATGTGGCTTATATTTTTGTTATATCCTTGATCTTTCTATTGGTTATATGTTGGTTATGTTTGAGTTTTATGGTAGTGATAATGTATGGATCTCATCATTTTTGGTTAATCATTGAATGTATGATGACTATATGGCTTACTAAAAGGTAATGCAGATATTTTGATGAGGCATCAATGCTTTCTAGTGATTATCAGGTAATTGTGACACCCTTCTGCTTAGCTCTGTTGTTTTAACCTGTAGAATGCTTATTTGTGACATGTTTGATGAAATGGTTGTCATGGCTAGTAGGGGTCCACTCAATTCCTTGTTCAAGTATTTACATTTTTATCATTTTTTATGTTACTTTTAATTTCTTGAAGTTTCATGGAGTTATGGGTAGTGGCCTGAGTCCTGGCCCTGAAAATGTGGCTCAAAATCCAAAGTCGTTAGCACAGAACTACCTGGAAAAGTCCCTATTCAAAGGCATCCCTTGCTGTGGGATTGTTTGGAGGTTCTAAGTCACATGCATGGCCATTTCAAGGGAGAGATTAAGACTTTTATGCAAAAAAATTTCAGTTTGTCTCTAGGGTTGGTTACCTGAATGGGTTGGATGCATTTGGTCACCTGGATGGGTTGGATAGCTCTTGGGGGTTTTGTTGAAAGTGTAGAAAGATAGGTTGGCTATGTTCTGTTGGTGCCACTTCCTCAACTGATATATAGGAAGTTGAATCATATCAAAGTAACTCTTTGTCACATATTTTCCCCGATTGTCTGGTTACTTGGGTAGATGTGGGAGGAGGGTGTTATAGAGTGGTATCATAGCATGGTTCTGTTCTCCTTCGCTGATGTCTGATTTTTTTTCCCCTTGGATGAATGTGTTTTCGTATCTACATTTTGGTTGCATATAGTTCCTTCTCCTCGTGAACTATGTGCTTTTTGTGTATGCATCTCATTAGTCATGATTGTAGTGGTGTCGTCATGTGAAATTTTGTGGTGTGGTTGTTGAATGTGTTTGTTGTGTTTATGTCAGTCATGCATCAATTATGTGTATCCATGTTTATATTTTTTTATGCATACTTTGAATAGATGATGGCCATTGTGCATGAAGTCATGGTAAGTGGTCAACATAGTCATGCATTGTTAACTAGATAATGGTTGAAAATATGTTTATACGTTGATCTGATTATGTGTGTGTGTGTGTGTGTGTGTGTGTGTGTGTGTGTGTATTGCACTAATCCAGTTGGTCTTACAGATGAGATATCCTCTCCGAGATGTACTAGGTACACTGGTTTGTTTATGATTTGGTTTAGCTTAGATAATATACCTTGCAGGAAGAAGAGATCAAAGATGAATAAAAATATGGTAGACTACAAAGATTCTCCCTATGAATCATATGAGTAGTGTGGTGTTGGGAACTCTTCCGACCTAGCAGACAGATGGAACAGTTTGAAGGAGGAAATAAGGATTTTCAAAATAGATAATGACATAATCATGCAGGCATAGGAGAATAAGAAAAATTCAATGCAATAATTATTCAAAAATTTTCAGAATTGCAAAGATAGGAACCACATCAAATCAACTATGGAAAGGAGGATATGAATAATGGGGCCTGTGGAAGTAGACCCCATAGTGGGCACAAGTAATATAGAGATGACATGATCGAGGATGTCAGGTTCTTGGATACTTCGGAAAGAAGGGGTGATGGACACAAGTACTATTCTTGTTTTGGTTCTGATAGGTATCATCGTCATCATTGTTATCATCCTTATAGGAGGAGTGATAGGGGATATTTTCCAGATGAGATCAAGAAATAAAAGCTAGCTAAATTCGATGGGGAAATGAAGAAAACACAAAATGAAGAAGCATGGTTGATTGGAATGAATAAATTCTTCAGATTTCATGATTACTCAGAGAACATGTAGGCCAGGATATCTACATTTAGTATTAAAGGTAAAGAAGATATTTGGTTTGAATATGTAAATAACATTAGAGATATTTATGAGGAGGAGTTGACTTGGAGTGAATTCGAGAGACTATTCAAGAAGAAGTATCTATCGAAGATGTACTGTGATGACAAGGAAAAATAGTTTTATGAGCTAAATATGGACTCTATTATCGATGAGGAGTACACTAGAAAATTTATGGAGTTATTGAGATATGTGCCTTACCTAAAGCAGGAGAAGGCCAAGATTCAACGATTCATCAGTGGGTTGTCGATAACATTCAAATACATAATTTATTTTGATGATCCTATCTCATTGGAGGAGGCCATCTGGAAACTAAAGCATTTTTATGAGAAATCAAAGCATAGATCTGAGACTAAACTGGACTAGAAAGTTAATGCAAGGAATAAAGGGAAATGGGATAAGAAGCAAGCAAGGCCTCATGACACACGTAACAAAGAGAATGCAACTAACAAAGGGCAGGGATTTTAGTTTGAGGATTAAATCAAGGGTGTAGGGTTAGAAGCTTATACAATGTTGGACTTGTGGCTAAGATCATCACATGAGAGATTGTACACAACATCACGGTGGTAGATCGCAAATTTATAGTGCTCAGGAAGCACAGAGAGCGGGGGATGTTGGACAAAGTGTTCCTCGGATCTATGCAACATTGGATAACAAGCAGGTAGATCACAAGGCATGTATTATTAATATGGATGATAAGCTTTGTGATCAATTTTCTTCTATTTCGATTGGCCCTGGATCTAATTATAGTTATGTTAATCCTGACCTGGTAGATAAATTTGGTTTGAATAAAGAATCACATGCAGATTCTTGGTTAGTGCAATTGGATATAGTTACAAAGAAATGAGTTCATAATTGGGTAATAGCTTATGCATTTGAGTTGAATGGTATGTCTACATTAGCACATTTGAATATATTTTCATTGGGTTCGTATAACATGCTTTTTGGTATGGAATGGTTGTATCTCCATAGGACCAAAGTGGAGTACTATGAAAAAGCTATTAAGTGCTTGGATGAAAATGGATAACAAAGAGTATTGTTATGGCCCAAGATGGAATAATATTTGGATGAAAAGTTTCATTATGGGTGGTATGCTTTTTAGCCCTTCAACTCATTGGATTCTTTGTATTTTCATTGTATTTTTTGTTATCAAATTTGAATCCCTGAATTGCCCTGAAAGGTCATGACAATGTGACTTTTGGAGGCATTTTTGGACAACCCACGCCCAAAAAAGAGTCATTAGAATAAAAAATTTAGAAGCTATTGTTAAATGATCGCCTCCAAATGTTCAATTCTCGTGAATTTTGGGGGATGATGATATTTTTGTGTATTGAATGGGTCAAGGGGACATAAGGGTAGCATGGATGGGTAGAAGTGAGAGGTTAGTGCATGGTTTACTGAGATCTTAATCCTAACAATAGAGAATAAGAAGGAGCCTTAGGGGCTTATGGAATAGGGGTTAGGGGAACTATAAGTAAGTAAATGAGAGAATTTGATAAGGGAAACCCCAATAGTTATGATAAGGGGATTAGGGGACACATTATCACAACCCATAAGCACTTAACTCATAACCACTAAAATCCCTATCCCTTTAACCCTAAAGCCAAAATCCCTTAACCCCTACACTCATAACTCATAACAAATTAACCCCTTGATCCCTTAAACCCCATGCGAGTAACCCCTAACCCCTAACTTGGAATGCTTAAATCCCATAAAACCTAATCCCATATCCTCTTAAAAATTAACCCTTAACCCTTAACCCACAACCCCTTAACCCATTGACGCCTAAATACCATAACCCTTAGGCACTTAACCCCTAAATCCCTTGACCTGTAATCCCTTGATGTCTAACCATTAACCCCTAGAAGCCTTAACCACTAAGCCATTAACCTCTAATCCTTAAACCCCATAGACCTCAACCCCCTAACCCCTAAACCCCATAAGCCCTAACCCTTTACCCATTACCCTTAGCCCCTTACTCCTAAACCCATAAAACCGTTAACTCCTAGAACCCCTTATCCTTTCTCCCAAACCATAGGTGCTCCAACACTAATATTTTTGGGCATATAATGATTTTTCCTACTAAGCGCTCCTAATACTACGTCGAATAACTAGTAGGGTCCAAGGAAGAGAGCTACAACGTCCCCAAATATGATCTACATTTTATGGACAATCACATTTCCCCCAAATATCCTCCACGTATTTGCCTTGGTGTATTGGAGTTCAAAAAATACATAGGATCCAAAAATTAATCCCATTCCTAAGACTCAACTTCCCTAATGACTATGAGGCTTTAAAAATCAAACAACATCTTAAGTTATACCTAAAATTAATTCAATTTTCTATCCTAAATATGTAATTAGAAATTGTACAAAATTATAGGGCAAGAAGGAAACCAACTTACTCTTCTAGAAATATCTAAGACCTTCTTGAGGACAAATACAATTTTTTAAATAAATTGTTGAAATTATGTTCTTTCATATATAGTTACCAATGTATTATTGTAGGCCACCCCCTTTAATAATAGTAATACCAATGTCCTTTACCTAGAAGGAACTCCTTACATAATTCTCTCTTAGATCCTAGCAAGCATAAGTTTTTTTAGTAAAATGGATGTTCACCTTCCAACATTCTATCCTCATGGCCTAAGATAAGGCATTCCTTTATCTCAGTCATGATTATTGCATTAATGGTACACTATTAAAGAGCAGCAAACTTTGAATGGATCATTCTTTGCATTGAGTTTCATAGATAGTACAAGAGAGTTTTTTTATCAAGTTTTGTAATCTTTCATCATACTCTTGAGAAATTTCTCCAACCATTTTCTTAATTTCCCTTAGCTTAGTGATTTTCTGTTGTTTAATGTTTAGCCTCTAGAAATTAGATATAAATATCACCTTTAATTCATCCAAGGCCTTAGCTTCACCCTAGGGATAAAGCTATATGAAATTCAGCACCATTAGAGAACCTTCTCCCACAATGTGGTTAGGAACTTTATCAACTTATAAACTAGCACTACTATCCTTTTAACCCTCCAAATGAATCCACATAAGAATAAATGCAGTTTTTCAACACCATCACCCTTCACAAATTTCTTGGAGCTACTATAACCATATCGTTGGTTGGGTTGTTCACCAAGATAAAACCTTATGGCCCCACTTGAACTAAAATTCAAACATAACATATGCCACTTCTACTTGTATTCCCACCTTCGTTTTGTTTTCACTACTACTATATCCAAAACTACTAAGAAAAGGTGCTTTCAAGTCAAAAGTAGAATAAAATGTTGGGATTACCTCTAGGATTTTAAAATTCATAGGGTGGTTGGTTTGGATTGGATCCACTTTTCTTAGACTATATCATGTCTAGTAATTGACCTTCCTCTATCTCAAACAACTAGAATGCACTATTAAGTGTTTATTCCTCTTCTTTATTTGTGACGATATCTCTCTCCACAGGCTAATCAATACCTTACAAACTGAGGCTTCCTTTTAGACAACCATGATCCATCTAACTAAACGTGCTCACCTCCTTGTGCCATCACTTCTTTTTTCTCTTCCAAATTTCTAGACATATTCTCCCCACCTATTCTTCTTGACAAGCTCTTTCCAATTATTAAATCCCCCTATTTGAAAAAATGTTTGGTATTATCTTGACACCTTTGAAACCTTTTGAACTCTTTTACTTGTGCCTCTATGTTTCCATCCTCACTAATACTCATTTTAATTACCAAAGTATTGTGATGAATCCCCTTCATTCTATTCATCCACCACTTCTTAATTACTGCATTTTGATTAAAATCCAATTTTCCCTCTTTAAGGCATGTGATTCCTCTATGATAGTTTATTCCCTTAGTTATCAAATATTAGTCAATCCATTCTAGGTCACCTCCAAGCATTGGTGCTTACACTCCATGGTTGGAGAACTAAAAAAACACATAAGATGCGTACATGAAATAACAATGCTCAAATAGTAAGGGACTTATAAATTTAATTTATTATAATATATTTATGCATGGGCTTTATCATGCCAATTAATAATTTGATTAAATATCAATAATGCTAACAAAATTCCTTCCAAACAATAAAAAAAAAGCAATAACATACTAAGACAATATATATATTTTCCACTTGACCTTCCATATAAGTCAACAATGACAATCGTATTCTTTTAATGGGCAAAAGCTACAAAAAATTGCTATCCCTCTTGCAAGTGATTATGAGGAAAATACCAAAGATAAAATATCTCGGGTTTGTTTTGGTTGGGTTGGGTTTTTCCATTTTCGTGTTCGTTTTTATTTTTATTTTTTATGGAAGGTGATAATGCGACTTTTCCACCACCCTGCCGTTCTTGACCCATCTCTCGATCCATATCCAAATTCGTTGTCTTCCCAGAGACTGCCAATGATTAATCCTCATTTACCTACCTATTGGCCTACTTCGTGTTCGCCTACTCAAGCTTGCAACTTGGGTAGATTAGAGTTGAGCACTATGGTCTCAAGAGAACAAGATTCATAACTTCCCATGACTCTCGCATCGCTTGCTTTGTGCTCACCTTGATGGCAGTCTCTTTACGACTGCTAGTATAAAGGGGAATCTTATAAGGATCTTCAACACCCTAGATGCCACTCAATTGCAAGAGGTATGGCTTGCATATCTACCTATTCTATTTGAAACATTTCTATTGGTTGTTAAAATCCCCATCAATCCTTAGTTAAATTCTCATGCTTTGAAGCATTAATCTTAAAAGAATGTTTTATATTAGGGTATTATACATCCTCAGGGTCTCTAATATTTCGTTTTCTTTCAACAACTCAACTCTCCTTGAAGAACCGATGTTGAAGAATTTGATCCATAACAAGAATGATGTTGTAATACATTAGTAGAGATATATAGATGAAATTACCCCCTAACCACCACTATATTATACACATTGATTCAATGGATATGGGCTTGTAGTTATCGTTCAATGGAATCACTTCTAACCCATATTGATCTCTATTTATCTTATGGCTTGTTCTTGAATTAATCGCCACCTTCTTCGATGTCGTTCCTTTGGAAGTTAGAAAATACATTTTCTTGTTGGAAACTAAAGGGGTTGAGGGTCTCCCTTATCACTCGGATTTTGAGGTAATGGGCGAGGATTTGAAATGGATTCGAGACCCTAGAAAACATCGGAAGAAATAAATTTTCTATCACAACTCACTGGCCTTACACCAACAACTGGCTACTTTGTTTCACCTAGTACTTTAAGATAAAAAAAGTTGAGACCTATAATCTATTTTCTTCCCTTGAAGATGCCAAAAGAATTCTTTGCAACCTAGAGTATTGTTTTGATAGTGTGGACTCCTAATTGGCTCGCATTGAAGATTTTCTAGTTAGTGACTCTACCTCCAGGGACCTTACTGATCCTCAAATTGATCATGTAAAAAATATTATTATTATTTTCTCAAGCGTGGATATTATGTTTTATTGTCACCTGTATGAGATTGTGTGAATATTTATCGTCTTGTTGATGGTGGAGAGAGTATCTAGAGTGGATCTTCATTTGGTCTCGCTGTACATGCTCTGGAAGTGGAGTATTCCCATTTTATTTTTCAATATTATGCTTACCTGGTATTTCGTTTGCAGTTTATGATTATGCTTTCATGATCCTTGGGATTTGGTGCTAGCATCAAAGTATACTCTATTTCCTCTCATTTTATGGGCAACTGCAACTTGAATTTTGGCAATTGAAGCTTGTTTTAACATATGATTTCAACTTGTCTTGTTTTGGGATGGATGAGTATGTTCAGATCTGAGAAAGTGTTTACTATTTTCATGCGAGATGGAAGATGTGGTTTTGTGTAGAGGACACTCAAGGTAACTATGATTTACTAATGTTTCCCTTTGTCAAAGGACACTCTTTTCTAGGTTTCGAGCTCTTTTCTCTTCTCCTTTTCAAGGTAACTATCACTAAAGAACATTAATTTTCAGTTGATGTGCACTATTTATCTAGAATTGTCTCATTTTATGAGGGGCCTAAACTCTTGATGCAAATAGTTAGTTGTTGTTGAAATGAGACTCTTTTATTATTGTAATAGTGTTTTTTTGGTTTTGAGATCTTGTGATCATTGGAGAAGTTAGTGCTTTTAGAAGTATATAAATTTGACATTTAATCTATCAATGTAAATCTCCTATTGTAAATATCTTATTTTGATATGAATATGAAGTATTTTAATTTACAAAAAATTATGGAGCAGAGAACAATAACTTCATCCTTTCCTAGGATAAAAATTCCAACTAATCACACTATCGAGCATGTTTATAAATTTTAAAACAATATGCAATTTATTTTGGAATAAAATAGTTGAAATTTTAGTTGTCTTTGTTTGTGCACGAGCCAAGCCATGCAATCATGCATTTGAAATTTTTGATATGAAGTGTTTAGATAACTTAGGGAAGAGTATAGTTAAAGTTAAGTCCATCCAATAATGTTTTTTGAAATAAACTAAGAGAACTTTCATTTTTTAAAAATACCATATCGACATATGATATAATTAATATTGAATATAAAATTTATTATTGATATTAATTTTAATATATAAATTTAAAAAACAAAAAAATAAATAATTAATTTTAATATATATATATATATATATATATATATATATATATATATATTAATAAAATTAAGATAATTCATAATTTAAATCGCTTGATAAGTTATAAAATTGAAATTAATAACATTAGAAATATTTTGAAATAATTTTATATCCCTTTTTATTATTGTAAAAATGGAAAATTAATTAATTTCAAAATTAATGTTTTAATATTTGTCAAATTCCTACTCATATACTTTCCAACAATCCTTTTTACACATTTCCAAAATATCATATACTTTCCAACCATCTTTCTACAGATTTCCAAAATACGCAAATATACACAAACCAAGATAAAATATTAATTAAAATATACAATACCATGATACCTTTCACTAATAGAATACAATTAATTGAACAATTCAAAGCACCACCGAATTAGCCGATCGCGGGTTTGCTAATGGAATCACCAGCTAATCCATTTAAATTGGGTACCCTTTTTAGCTCCTTATCAAACTATATTTGTGTTCTACGAGCATGCATGTCACTTAAACTCTCCGGTTGAGAGTCATGATAAGCGTTCGAGATCAAATTTCATACGACCCTCGTGCTATGATCAACTCCCATGTGACCTCTCGCCGGAAATCCCACACAAAATCACCTCTTCATTCAGTCTATATTTCAATGAAAGAAGAGGAAACATACCCAAAACTTCGCGCGAACACATATTTCAGAAATCGAGCAGAAGACGAAGAAGAAGATCTCCAAGAAGCCCTCAAACCGATGGTCCTCAAAATTGCAAGAGTAGGCAAATAGATTGCATGGATGTTATGCAGGCAAGAAAGCTGACCCTAGCCAAGGAAACCAACCCATCATAGTTGGTCAAGGTGTGGTTAGATCCCATCTCAGAATCCTTGGCCTTGATGCTTTCAGATTCATCACCTTTCGTATTCTTTGAAGTCTTCGTCTTCTACAACAACACAAAAAATGGCTCCCATATTAGAGGCATGTTTTATGCACCTAATAAAGCCCTGACCGGCCAACATGCCAAAAAAAGCTGCAGGAGTGGTCATTTTTATATCCGCAATGCCCAATCGTGTTGGATACTGCATGGTTCCAAGGGCCTGGCTGGTGTGATAGAGCTCAGCTTCAAATCAGAGTTTGAGTTCTGTTTTTAGCTGTGTTGTGTGGTATCGAGATGAGGGCTTCGAAAGGCTCGGAGGGTTTGATAAAACTTGGGATTGTTGAATTGGTACCTAGATATTCGGTGAAGATCATGGAATTGGTGAATGTGTTGTCTCTGTCCTTGACTTATGAAGCAAAATGTGGGTCATGGCTACCAAGCTCAAGGAAAAGCAAGGGAGTTCGAAATTGAAGGGCGAGGGTTTTGAACCTAGGAATATGGTATTTATTAGTTTGATTAAGTGGCGTAGATAATTGTTAGAGACATTTAAAGTTCCACATGAAAGTTTATATGCTTACAGTTTTTTCAGAGGTGTCATCATTTAGTAAGTGCTACTACTCTTACCCTTTCCATAAAATGTAGCGATAGCATACTAGTAAAAACACTTATATTCTGATGAAATCGTTTCAACATAGCAAAAGCTCTGGGTATCAGACAGTCACCATTCCATTCACTTATTGTCATTTCCTGAAGTGGATGCATTGTCATTGTGAGTTTGACAAGGATATTGGTGACAAGAAGTCCCTAGAGCTCTCAGGGTTGTCTGTAGAAACTCAATGACTAAGGTGATATTGGTTCCTTTTTTGAGGAAAATGCTTGTAGCCATAGTCTTAATATCTTAGTTAGCATGCCAACTATTTATTTTTCAATGCATCTATGAAACGAGTTAAATTTTCATATAGAACACATTCAGTTATAGAGTTGAATGATGTCATTGAGTTAAATGTTTGGGACAACGGTAAGAAAGCATTTTCTTTAATTTCTAGGAATAATGGATAAGACAATATGATTTTCAATAAAGAGAAGAAGATTGAAATGCATTGCCTTACCAATGGTAATTGGATGTTTTATTTATTTGGAGTCCATTCCAAGTTCTAAAATGGTGCTACATAGCCTAAATATATTCTATTGAAAAAGATGGCATATGTATTCACTAAAATTTGTATTGGGTGTTGTGGCAGTTGAATAAGAAATGTTTCTAAGTGAGGTTGTTCATGCCATATCTAAAATGTATGTAAATACAACACTGGTATTAATTCAAGTTAGGAGGAAAAATTATTGATTACTGGCAGTAGGTGTAGGATAGGCCCAATTATTGCAAGATTTATGGTTATCTTTTCATATTATATGCATTTAAGTACTAGCCCCATTTAATTACTGGTTGGTGTTCTGATTTGATCTTTCTTGTTTTGCAGCAAGTATTACTACATATTCTATAGCTGGAAGTTGATACCTCATTATTAATTGCAGTAAATGGTAAATATGGAGTACATTTGTTTCTTAGTGAGCTCGTTTTTAATTAGTATAAGATGGTGTTTTCCTTAAGTTTTAGTGATTCACTTCTTTATTAATTTTTATTTTTGATATTGTTTCCTTTTAAAGCCAATTCAAATATATTAATGCCACATTCTAAAAAATCCTAGATGTCCTTTTGGAACATATTGTAGTAGTTGAGGATGTAGTTTTTATTAAATTCTTCACCTACCAATCATCAGGACAGATGAATATCTGGACAAGAAACTATCATTGATTTTGTAAAGATGAAAAATAGCAATAGTAGTGACAGCGATAAGATTCTGTCATAAAAAAAACTAGGAAATGATAAAATAATATGTTACTAACTATGACAGATGCTCAAAAGGGGTGTGAAAGGATCTCCACATGGTAAAAATATTGATTATGGACATGCTCCACTTGCTTCTTTATCTTGATTTGTACAAAATCCACAGAAATTATGATTGGCTTGAATTAACAAATATGAAACTAACTTGTAACCCAAGACACATAATTTTCTCTACTCAATTTATAGCAAAATGGGAACAGAAATAATAGTCACACAATATAAAAAGCACAATTTTTTTAGCGAAACCAACTCAAAAACACTATGTTTGATTGAGAATTTTATTTATAGAAGAATGAGAAATAGATCTCTTACAACGAGTCCTGTTTCAATAAAGAAAAAAACTTATTCTCCCTGCTATCCCTTAACTTGAAACACCTTGCAAGAATGTTTATCCTAATGCTTCCTTTCCCTGCTTGGCTAAGCTCCTATTTTCTTGCGGCGATTTCTCCTAAATATTAGTGCAATAGAGACTCTTATTATTTAGGAATTACTCCTAAATTATAGCACATTCCTCAAGGAATTCTCATCTATCAATCTGTGCAAAAGCTTCTCTTGCACATTCTTCCTCTCACAAAATCGCACACACAAATTTTTGCTCTCTATTTCCTTTCCTCACGAACTCGTGCTCACAAAACAACTGTATAATGTTGTGCCTTGGTCCTCCTTATAATATTTTTGAATAGGCTAAATCTGACAAGTTATTATTTCTGGAAATTTAATTGGTGATTGATTGAGTTAACTGAGTCCAACTGACTCATGTAATTCGTCCATCCTCAATTTGGAACTTGAAACTCACTCTCTTGCCTTTTTCCAAAGATAACTCACACTAGGAGACAACAGCCGAGCTTCCCACCCTAGCGCATTAGTTGAAATTCTTCATGAATTGTCCTAACTTATAGGAATTTTTTCATGCTAAGGAAAAATTGTGCCTAATCTCTTTGAATAAGGCATAGGTCAAAGGACCTTTCTTGCTACTATTTAACATAATTTTTAGAAATAATGTGTCTAGTCATATGGAAATCTGAATAGAAATGAGCTTAGTATATTCATTAATATCACATCTCATGTTTACATTCATTGTTGCCATCAGATGGTCAAATAATTTCCCATTTCTTTGAAAGACCCCTGCATATCTCTGTACATAATTACAACTGATGAAAGTGAAAATTATTTCCATTTCCCCGTGGTTTTGATTTCCAAATCTATTATCTGACAACTCTATTTCGTTTCCAATTCTGGACTTTATCTGAGTACGTACTATGAAGTTGATTAGAGATTAGCTTTAACCTAGGTTACCTGGATCAAGTTCATGTTTGGAAACATTAGAATTTTGGGAAAAAAATAGCAGTGTAAAATTATGTAATAGAAATTGACATGAAGTTTGAAAAATTATATAATTCAAATTTTAAAAATATATACGATAAAACTTTCATGCATTCCTTGAAAGTATATGATAAAAAATAATTTCATGCCAAAATTAAACATATGTTTCAAAAATATGATTTCTTGTTCAAAATTTAAAACATGTGGAGATCCACAGTGGACACCTGAAGTCCAACATCTAAGAACTGGTATATCTAGAATCCTAAAGCATATTCTGAGTGTATTCCATTTTTAAAGTTCCACTCTGTACTTGTGATGAATGGTATAAAGTGCTTTCTTGCCTTGTGAAGACTTTTTGATGATGTTTCGGGTAGCCTCGGGAGTATTCTCACCTGCGGGGCAAGTGGGATAAGTGGTGGGGCTTTGCACCCATAGACCCATGGTATTATGATGACCCATGGTATTTTGATAACCAATGGTATAGACCCATGGAATTGAACCCTTTGTCAAATTATAGGTATGAGGGTGAATTATTCATTCTTAAGGTTGGCAAGAAAGGTGTCTTGTGGAGCAGGCTAAGTAGGCATTAGATTTGTGGAAGGCTGAGAGGGCTTGTGGTAGGCCTTACATTTGTTGAGGGACAAGAGAGATTGTGGTAGGCCTTAGACCTGTGAAGGGCTAAGAGGGCTTATGGTAGGTTAGCAAGAGCACAAATATGTGCAGGGGAAAGAGACATTCAGAGAGAGATTATCAAGTAAGCTTGAGATCTGCATGATTATTATTGTAGGTTTGCTACAGTTGTGTCGAGTTCAAGGATAGATCACGAAGCAACAAGAGAGAACTAGTTCAGACAAATCAAGGTTATATATAAGGCTTGATACATTAGATCAGATCTAGGGTAATTATTGTATTTGTAATTTCTTCGAGGGCCATTACCCCAGCAAGGGAGCTCGGGCAGGTTTTGAGAAGAATTAATGAACTATTGATTGGGCATAACTTGTGTGTAATATGTTGATGGGTGTGATTGAGTTTGGTTGTGATCCATTGCATGCTTTTTATTCAATATATTTGATATATAATGTTAGGAATAATTTCCAAGTTGTTGGATTTATTAAAATTAAATATGGTATTAGAGCCTAGATCCATCTTAACTCTAAAACTACCAAGGGCTGAGAGGGATCAAATCTCTTTTCACTCAAAAGGAATTTTGCATCTCAAGACATTTGATCTCTCATGTGGCTTTGTATATCCAAAGTTAACATGGATCTAAAATGGTTTGTCCAACATGGAGTTCCAATCTGCTCAATTTTGATTGCTCAAGTGTTGTATGTGAAGTTCCAAGGTATGTGAGAGGCAGGTTCTATAGGAACAAACACAAAGAGAAAAAGTTAAGGTAAACAACACAGATCAAATCTATTGATCAGTATACTTGCTAAGGTCACTTGGGGGAATTCAGCCTAGGTGGGGAGGATAACACTCCTCCCAAATATCTGGACTAGATAAATTTAACAAATTTAGCAGATCCTTGGCTATCACAACAAATTTGAATTATATGGTCGAAGTTATATTGTAGTATTTGTTATTTTTTGTGTGTGTGCCAATCCGGTTAGCCCAAAATTGCTGATAATAAGAATAATAATACTTGATTACGTTTCTATGTTTTTGTGATATAAATAAACATTTGTCTTCAAGTGTTGCAAAATTATTAATGTGATATGTTATAAGTGGACTGTGGGGTGTGTGGAAATTATTTACTGCGTGCAAGTGTTATTATGTTATTAATTTTTTATATCAAGGCATCAGGATTATTTGCCCCTAAATAACATGTCTGATCTTATGCTTATATAGCACATCCTAGTCATATTAGGGAGTAATTTTTTTCACCTGGACTAGATTAAATTGATAAAATTGGTAGATCCTTGGCTACCACAACAATTATATGTTCGAAGTTCTATATTATTACTTGTTAAGTTGTTACTGTTTGTGTGTGTGCCAATCTAATTAGCATCAAACACAAATAATAAATATAAGCACACTTGATTACAGATTTATGTTTGTGAAGTAAATGGACATCCGTCTTCCAGTCTGGAAAAATTATTAATTTGATATGTTTGAAGTTTTGTTGTAGTTTTAAATCTAGATGACAATGGTGTTCTATGCTTGATGCACTTTTAATTCAATATTTTTTAGGCTCAATAAAAAATAGAAATCACATAAATTCAATATTTCTGCTTCTGTTGCCACTGATGTTACGGCTGCACATCCTACTGTTGCTGCCACACTTGTTCCCACTACTGCCTACTTCTATCAACTTTCCATTGTACAACTATAGCAAACACTCTAAATGTTGCCATTGCTTTTACTGCTTCAACTGATATACTTATTACATTGCTGCCACTGCCTTATTGTTGTACCTTAACCTTCTGATGTATTTGATTTCAATTTTTCTGCCACTCTTGCTCAGTTACTGATGTTGATTCATCTAACCATTTTTTATCATGCTATCATTGATATTCTCACCATCATATTCACTGCCATTAATCACGCTACCACACATCTCCAAATCATGTATTTGCAATTATTATAACAAGGTCACTATCCAAATATGTTGCTACAATGATATCATTCTCTCATAGTCAAATATTATTCGTCACAAGGTTCTTACTACAAGGTTCACTGTGTTGTTAGAATCTTCATCCCAATAGTATATCATCACCGTCACCTTAGATCAAGGCACTTTCAATACTGTCATCACATTCAAATATCATTGTTAGGTGAAAACACCATGTTGTTTTCATTGTTTTCAAGATGCTACCATCATACTATTATACACATATACTACTATTACCCTTTATCAGTTAAGACTTATGTCACTATTATACAGTTTTAATTTCATGTATCAGCATTACTACTACTAGCATAATGTCTTAGGGTTGCAAGGGAATTTTATATCAAGTTCCAAATTAGGGTTACTGCTATCAATATCAAGCTCAAATGACTATTAGTAACTGGTCACTAAGCAACCCTTTACATGCAACCAGTATGCTATCAATCATGCTACTGCAAGCCAACAGACTTGTTTGTTGAAGCTTTGTAATATCAGGGTTATGTATCATATGTTGAGCACTTTGTCAAACATAAAGGTTCATCAAGGTTGTTGTTATGTTACTAAGATCAAGGTTCCATTATAGTTATGCATCACGTATCATATATCAGAACTTTATAATCAACATTTCCAGATCAGATTATGTGTCATATGCAAGAGTATTGTATAGTTCTTCAGTGATTGTGGTTTTCAGATCCTTCGATAAACCCTCAGTGTAACCAACAATATTGAATAGGGTTTCTTCAAAATGTATACTACATAATTGCATCCAATAGTTGGAGTTAAGAATATGGATTCATCTCTATATATATATGATCCCATGATAAGATATAACGATGGCAGCTTCACCTAAAATGTCGATATTGTGGCTGTGTTCTTGATTTTCAAATTTAAGCACCGAAGCCAAAATATTAAACTGATGGAATTTCTTATTTCTTCACACGTATTCAAAGTTATTATGATCCTCAAAGGAATCCATGAAGTGAAGTTTCAACTCTTCATGTTATGGTTTCTTTCTGGGCTCCACCAAATAATCTACCAACAGGCAAGTCAAAGAAATAATTTTTTTCTCCTTTTTCTCTATATGCTTGTGGATATGTGGATGAAACTTGAATCAATTCCTGAGGAAGCGAATTTTATAATGCGGCTCTGAAGCATACACTAACCATGACCTCTATTTTGCCTACAGCTAGTTTGAATTCAATATTTGTTGTGATCGGAAAGAAGTTCTTGTGTTATTGGGTTTATTTTTCTTGGAGGATTTTGTTGGATGTCTGTTTTATGCTTGCAGGTATCTCTGGAGAAAATCAACATATGAAACCAATCGAAAATCCTGTCTTGTTTGAACTAATTTTTTTGGGACAGCGTGGGTTTTGCAAATAACTCAGTGTTAATTGTGGCATTCAAAAGGAGTCCGGCTTGGGCACATTTGAGGCTCAATTAACCCTATCACTTGAATAGCAGATCTTTACGATCTAGGGAAACCATGGTATCTTATGCAAACTAAAACTTTGTAACACATAACCATAGCATAATGATCACCCTTGCAATCTAAAGATGAATGTGTAATGCAAATAATATATCATTGGTAGATCTGAACAAGCTAGAGAAAACGAACTCTGCGTGGTGATCTGTGAATCTTGAACAGAGGGTCGAAGACCCTACGGTGCTTTGCTTGGAAGTATGAATGTTATGAAATAAATTGCTAAAGGAAAATATTACTACTTCAATAGTTGGATCTACTCCAATAAGAAATGGTTATTACAGCCCAAATGGAAAGCACGTCATTACATCAAAACGAAAAGAGACAAGAAGAAATTCATACTTCAAGTTACTGTTTGTGTTTGTGCCAATCTAATTACCATCAAATGTAGATAACAAAGATAAAAACACTTTATTACACATTTGTGTTTGTGAAGTGAATAGACACCTGTCTTCTAGTCTAGCAAACTTATTAATGTGATATGTTATTATTGGACCACATCCTACAAACTCGAATCATAACCATATGTAGGGAAAGGATGAACCACCTCCAAGGATGAACCATGTACTACACGCATGCAAACCAACAACATTAGGAAGGGTCCTACACGTGGGGAGAGGATGATCCACATCCCACTAACATTTCAACCACAAATTGTAGGTAATAAACATCCTATAGGTGGGGAAAGGATGAACGACATCCCACTAACATGTCCTCAAGCAAATTCCTGAATGCATCTCTAACTGGGGTATCCGCAAAATAAGTTGAACCACTCATCATATGCACATGTATTCACATTCGTAGGGGAAGGTGAACTACTCACCCTACACAGATATCAACCGTCATGGGGTATCACAGCCTAAAGAGAACCCCAGGCCCCTAGGAACTCGCAGAGCTCAATATTTAACCCAGATTCTCATAGTAGGATATTACTACAATTCCAAGTCTCTGCCTAAAGAGAGATAAACTTGACCATGTCAAGAGGTTTTGTGAGGATGGTGATAATCTACTCAACCATCCTGTAATGGTGAAGCTTGATTGATCCTCGCTGTGTCATGTCACATGTGAGGTGGTACCTGATGCCATCATGCTTGGAATGATCGTGGAACACAATATTCTATGAAAGGAGAATCACATTCTGCAACATACAACGGCAATTTCGAGTACGTGCTCAAATTTCTCACAGGATAGCTCTCTCACCCAAATGGATTCGTAATAAGCCATACCTCCTAATCTAATTATTTATTCTCAACAATGCTCCTAGACTTTAGTCCTTGATTCATTCATGAAATAAAGGTGGATTCTGAGAGATATAGCACAAAAGGCTTCTAATTGTCATCCTACCAAATCAACAGTTTTGGCAAGGTGCTATAGATCACAGTCAACAGGGATATCTTCATGAACATGAGAGCCTCCTGATCAGCATCTTCTCCACTCTATCTGGGAAGAAGTACATTAAAGCTAAGATTGAGACGATATTTATCCATACAAAAACATTATCTATAGTTGTATACTGACCATAGCTCCCTCTAAATATCAAAAAGGTATCCTCATCCAAAGAATAACCATCACGCTATATGTGAGCTGCCACTAATCCATAGTCATTCAGTCATCTAGCTTCTAAATATCAACATCTTATGACATGGTCTTTCTGTTGAAAAATTCATCGAGCAAGAAGTGTTGGCAAACCATTCTGCCAGGGACTCCATAGCTCCTTCTAAACATTTACTTCAGTTGATCATCTAGCTTTCATCAATGGAACTTTATCATGCTGCAACTGTGTCAGTAAACTTGACCTGGAAAATTTTCTGACATGCTTAGATCATTCTACAATGACCTTAAACAATAGTGTAATCAACTAAAAGACCTTAATATATGAATCATACCTTGATATCATAATTACTTATGACTGTATGAAGATACAAAGAGACTTGCTTTGAATTATATATATATATATATATATATATATATATATATATATATATATATATATATATATATATATATATTGTTTTGTCTTGGAGTGATCTACACTGTTACTTTTGAATTGACTATTGTAAATTTGATTATGTCAAGGTGTCCTAGAGCTAGCCCTTATTATCATTGTTCTTAACATATGTTGCCACTCTCTAGATAGACCAGAGAGAGCCCAAGAAATGCATATATTAAATCAAGATGAGCCAATTTACAACAACAAATTTAAACTCCAGAACATGTTATCATAGGCCAGTTTCATGAAGTCATCAATATGCTTGGAATATATATATATATATATATATATATATATATATATATAACTGCTAGTGTACCAGAAAAAGAATGTGGTAATGAAACTCCTTGATCATGCACCTTAAACTATTGAGAAAATAAATTGACTTCTTTCCTCAAGATTCAGATACTTTCCATTGGTTGAGAAATTAAAAAACTTACTGTAGCCATACACAGTGTAATACAATTTGAATTATTTCAGAAGCCAATGGAGGGTCAAAACAAACTTTTGATGTACAGTGTGCAAGAGAATAGATCTCAGATATAAAGCAGGCCTGATCATAAACAATATTAAGATGTCCACAATTTTGTACTTCTCCAGGACTGTTTGATTCAAATATGATACCACAGGGCTTCAAGATAACAATATAGAAGACATTTTTTTCTTTCTCAAAACTAAAAGAGGATTAATGTCATTCTAATCTCTCTTCAATTTGATACGCTGGAGATAAGTAATTTTAAGATTGATATGAAATGTTGAACCTTTATTTGTTGATGAAGAAACCTTTACTCTACCTTTTAAGCAACTGCTGATTATGAACCCTTACTGTAGGATGAAGAGAAACTCTTCTTAAGCCTATTCCTCCTGTAAAAGATTCATACTTGATGAAGTAATAATTTTGATAAAAAATGATGACATTTTTTAGTATTGGACTGCTCTTATATCACAAGAATTCAACGACTGTTTTGAAGAGAGTGCCACTAAGTATAGAATTAAATTATACTTCTCATACTTAATTAAACATATTTAGGATACATGGAAACTTCATCAATCTAGAGGTAGGCTTGGCTGGGACTTCAAGTAAGCGAATAAGCTACCAATAGTTGGTCAAATTCCAGGCATTGAAATTTACTCAAGATCTGTTCATAATAATTAAGTAAACATACCTCTAAAATTTGCATTGTCAATTTCTGGAGAATAATGATTGGTTCCAAAGGACACTATATAAAAAATTTTGGTCCCAGCATGAACTAATAAATGTTGGATGTTTGGATTTTCTAATAGGATTCGGTCCTTAGATATGGACATACAAGTGATTAGATCACTTCTCCATTAGCCATGAAGGACATCCATACTTTGAATCATTGGTTTAAGAATGATTAAAATCAAACTTCCTTGACATATCTTAGATCAAGCGGATGTATGGAGAATATTAGATCACCAATGTTTCGAGAAAAGATCGTAGGCATACTCTGGAATAATTCGCTAATTCAATTGTTGATTTTTAGCTTCGAAAACGTCCATGGAGATTATAATTCTCTTAATATTTCCAGATCCAAAACAAATTGTAGATTTTGATGGAAATACTTCGCAAATATAATGATTAATAATCATTATAATGTACATACCATTCCTTGTGATGAAGCCTTACAAAATGTCGTTCTTTCCTTACCTAATTACATATGTAATATTTGTATTTTGCCACTCTTTCCAGCCCTCTAATTCTTCAGAAAAACCACATCTTCGAATCCTCAGTTGTGGCTACTCCTTTATTCCTATTTCATCCATTACTGAATTCAGGTTGCATTTTTTGTTTTTATAGGAACCCTAAAAGCAATTAAAGTTGTGAATCGGTCTTCTTACAGGTCTCGGCTTCAGAATATTTTCAGATCATAGGTAAGACAAACATAAATCTCAACCTTGTATGATAATTGAAAATAAATATCTAACCTTTGCATCATTACAACTGAAGGTTACAAGAATTCAACAACGTTTCTTCTAAACCTTCAAATTTTCAGAGGAAGGAGATCATAGAGACTTGTAGACAAACTTCTAAGTGATTGATCTTTCTCTTTCTTGGCCTTCTCCTCACCTGAGCTCTGATACTGTGTTAATTTAGGTTAACATTATCTTTTCTTATGATAATTACTTTAGTGATCCCAAGATTAATTCCATTTATATCAATAAAAATCACATATCTATTATCCACTGATAGTAATTATCGAAAGATCATAAGAAATCATATGCAAAAGACAAGCCAAGAAAAGAAAACACCGCAATTGGCCCAAGCTAAGGAAAAACCCCAGGACGGGGAAATTTTTTATCAATTATTAGTACTAGTGTATAAAATATTAACATGCCAGAAATGCCACTTGTCCAAATCACAAATAATTAACCCATAAAATCTTTCATTTTGTCTTCAACTGTCAAAAACCCTTGCCTTAATTAGTGATCATCTAAAGTCAAACAAAGTAATCCTTAAAAGGATAATCAAACTAGATTATTTGTGTGACCTTCACAGTTGATGATGATCGATCTAGTTTGATGATGATTTTTGTCCTATTTAGGGCACATATTCCAGCATTGAAATAATCTTCATCCAACATGCTCTTACTAGATATGGAAATAGATCAATGAAGCTTCTCAACCACCATAAAACATAGAGTAGAACCCATAACATTCTAATGCATGACTGCGATTAAGAAGAAGAGGAGAATGTTGCCTTAGATGATCTAGTCTAGGCTTCCAACAATATCGGTCTTCTGCCTGTAGAACTCATATTGCTAAAGGAGGGTTTCATAATAGTACATGTCTTAACACCTATGGCTAGAAGCTTCAAACCTAAAGGAGATAAAATTCCCAAAACAAATTCTAAATATTCCCTAAACAAACTCCTCCTCCATCTTGTGGAACTCTGTCCTTGGAGATGACTAAATACAACCCAACCTTGCCTCCATCTCCTTTACTGGAAATCACCTTCTTCTGCAGCTACTTTACAGACAAGAATAATGAGTATTGATGATGCAAGGATAGGTTATTTATATCCTTCTTGAGTAAGCCGACTTGATTACTCGTGGAGGGAAATTAAAATTTTCAATTTTAAAATTTTCCCACCTAAATAAGGTTATGCATAATGCAATTATGTTTGAATTAATGAATACTTTTCCTTGTCCAAATTAGACAAAATTTATATCGATTTTGGTCCTCTTGAGAAGAGGAATTCAGTGAGATTATTATCTCCATCAACTGAGTAGGCCATAGTGGAATTTGGCCCTAGTTTCCAATTTTAACATTTTCTCTTAGCTGACATCCTTCTGATATTGTTGTAATTTAGCTTTTGTTTATAATTTTTTATTTCTTTTTATGTTGTTTAATTTATCATTTTTTTGGGTTGTTGATTTTCATATTATTGACTCATTACTATATGAAAACTAGCATCTACAAATTTGGTTCAAAATTCAAGTTTCCACCATTCGAAAGATAGGTTGGAAACCTTAAAATCGGAGGAGAATGTTGATGGAAGTGAGCTACTCAAGTCAATCTATTTTTCATCCATTATTTTTTATCTTCCATTTAATATGTTATGTAATTAGTCCTTAAATTTATATGCTCTTTCCTTTGCAGGTCAAAGCTATTGTTGTTTCACTACCAGAGAGGCCTGGTGAGCCTGAGTCCGCAAGTCTATAATTGTTTCTAATTGGATAATATTTTTTCTTTTGGAACTATTGGTTTACTGAATTTATTGTTGTGGATCTCAGTTTTTTGTCAAGAGAGGTATTTGCAAGTATGGTGCGAAGTGTAAGTTTGATCTTCCAAAGCACAAAAGGGAATCTTTACAAATATCAGAGCACAAAGGGGATGGGGATGTTGTTGTAATTGTAGGAGAACTAGAACAAGGGGGTTTTGGAGTTGTAAATGGGAAAATAGTGGTCACACCTAAAAAGCTTGCTATCATGCACAATTCC
This sequence comes from Pinus albicaulis, assembly GCA_034641835.2. Taxonomy (NCBI): domain Eukaryota; kingdom Viridiplantae; phylum Streptophyta; class Pinopsida; order Pinales; family Pinaceae; genus Pinus; species Pinus albicaulis. The sequence continues at coordinate 1,109,047,194 of CM076584.1, forward strand.
AAGGGCTTACCAATTAGACCTATGAGTATTTGTTTGGATTTATCTATTGCTTAATATATGGATAAATGACTCTGTCATTAGTAATTGCGAATTAATTTTTTGTCATTTCAAAGTCACCTTGAGTTACTGTGTTATATGGTTATTAGCATTGTCTAGATCTCTCCAATGATGAAAACCTAGGTTGGACTTCCCTTATGTGTTTTGCTTGATGTAATTCATTGGAATCTGGTTCGCTTCATTGCCTTCTATGTCTATACTTGTGGTTTTGTATTCATATTTTTTGGGATTTCTCTCAGTATTTTTCACTTCTAACAATGATTTGGTTTTGTTTTTCTCTAATTATTGTGGATCTTATGATTTTGCAAGGTGAGACAGATTTCCCATTTTATGTCAAAACAGGGAGGTAATTTCACAATGTGATGCCTTTCTTTTATCAAGTCATGAAAGGAATTATAAAATTCTTATTCATGTCGTTATATATTTATGAGTAAATGGAGTGATAATATTACTGTATTGTTAGTTTAAAACACGCACGCATTTTATTGAAATCTTACTGGTTGATTATTATATTTTTAATACAAAGATTACTCGTTGATTTTACTTGTGGTTTAATATTTTGTGTAGCTGCAAATTTGGATCAAACTGTTGATAAAATCATCCTGATAGGATATGTAAGTTTTAGCTTTATTAGAGAAGTATGGATGTTGGATTTTCTTAAACTTTCCCATTTCCATATTTTGCAACCTTGCAATAACTAATATAACTAATCATTTTTTATTTCATGATGCAGTAGTCAATATGCCACCAGCTGTTATGTCATTTTCCTCCAATAATAAACCTTTAGTTGGCTATTGAGGGGTAACTTGGAGCCTCATTTATATTTTAGAGTAATTTTGCGACTCCGTTTTACATTTTTTATAAAAATCTATGATACTAATGTTGAGCTCTTCGTTAGTTAAGTTTTGTGGTTAATTAAATATACTCTAGCTCCATCTTCTCTCTAGTGTATTCTACTCATCTATTGACTATTATTCATATGTTATCAGATGCTTCCTGAACATATTTTAGGAGATCCTATTCCTCCACAGAGGCCCGTAGAGCTAGAATGTATAGTGAGTAATTTATTATTCAATGCTTACCTTGTTCATATATACATTTATTTGTGCATATATGTTTCATATAGCTAATTTCCCCTTGTGATGATTTAGGGACATGGTTTGTCTCTATAGGGGAGCATAGAGCATTGAAATAAATTTGTCTTTGGCCGGGAATGCTTGTCTGAAGAGTGATTAAACGTATGTTACTACTGATTTCTTCTGAAAGTGTTCTTGGTTGTCTGTAGTGTTGCTATATTTTGTTTTATGGTTAAAGGTTGCTAGTCACAATGTCATATTGAAAATAATTCAAAAGGCCAATTATATTATATCTAGGTGGTTGAGACCAATCTAGATTAATGGGCCTATAACTCCTCTTAGGGAGGGCGTTCCAAGTTAGAGTTTGTACAAATATTGTACAAATACATTTCTTTATCAGGAGATAAGTGCTCTCTTATGCCTAATTCTTTAGTTGCACACAATGTTTCTCTTGTTCGTGATCTTCTCTTCTCTTTGTGTGTTTCTTGTTTTTTGTTGATTTAGGATGTGTTGTTGGTTCTATTTGATCCTTGTTTACCTCTCATGATCTCAAAACTTAGTGACCTTTTCTCTCTAGGGAATTTTGATAGGAAACACACCTTAATCATAATCTTGAGTTCAACTATGTTGGAGTTCTTGAAAACTAACCACTGAGAATCGGCCAGCTTTTCAGCCATCCAGTTCTGAAATTCATTTTTCCTTAGCATCAATAGGTGCATAAATTTTACCAAGGTTGAACATTAAACTTTGTAATGGGTTTGTGCCCCACCCCGCAACTGAAGTAAGGCTAGTAGAAACTAAATTGACAGTCTTCCTCTTGGCATGCATATGACTAGAAATAATATGACCAAATTGGAAATAAAATTTAGGACCATTTTAAGTAAAAAGACATTTAACTTCTGAAATCACAAAATATGTAAACTAGGGATCATAATTCTATTGTTATGGACTATGATTTTTATATAGGGGTGCATACCTTATTGAAATTAATGAGATCACTATCATTATGGATTGGCAGTGATGTAGTCCATATTCTCTTACCTTCTAAGGTTTCAGTGAAGCCATGACTTTAAACCTATAAATTTGTATCCAATTTCCCATATTAGGAGCCTTGGGTCATTTCAAATATTCCCCATTTTCTAAAACTATAGGCTTGCTAGAATTTGACACTGTTATAGTGGCCACTTTCTTTATTTAAGAGTTCTGCTTCTTTTAGGTGACATGAACCCACCTTTGTTACTACCTTGAGAGACATTTTGAGCTTGGTGTCGAGGAGCAGAATCAATAGAGCAGTTGGGGAATTAGTTCTAACCATAATGGAGCAATCCTGAATTATATGGCCAAGTATTTGGCATCTGAAATAGGGATTTTGGAGGTTGATGTACCTCATTGGATGTTTAATAAATTTGTCCCCAGTCCTAATTCAGAGAAATTCCTTGAAATAATTTGATGGATAACACCACAATAGGCACATAAATGCTATTTAGAAAGCCTTGAAACTGCATAGGAAAGTTGGGTTATTCAACTCAATCAGAACAACATAGTTCTGCAGATTATTTGGGCGAGAAACTCATATATATGAAGATAACACCACTGAAGCAAGGTGATTTATTTTCCAGTCTAACTAAATGCTTGCATATGCCTTATTTAACAATCATTTCTTGTTTGAGTTATGTGTAATAAAATCGTCAACAATGGAGGGAATTTTTTAGAGTGACTAGATCAGTGCAATTTATATGTAGTAATATGTTTCTTTTACCAAAGCATTCATAGTCCGCCCACATGGAATTAGTGTTAAAGTTTCCAGATGAATAGAAAATTGAAATTAATGCAAAACATAAATTTCATCTCTTTGACTAGAGTTTTTCTAAATCTTAACCATGTGATTTTTTAGTCTTATGGATGTTATGAAATAGAGTATAAGACAACATTGGAAAAGATACAATATTTCCTTTTCTGACAGCCCTATGCAATCCAAGGAGAAAATATACCAAACTATCTGGATATGTTTCATCACTTTAAGGAAAATTATCCCACATAACCAATTTTGATTATTCACTCTTGCATCAGTTATAACAACAGTGAAACTACAAATATAGCGTCCAAAAACTAACCCTTGGATTCTTCAATGATGATGTTAACTCATTCAACAAATTGTCCTTTTACTTATGTCAAATGATCAAGACATATAGAGCTGCAAATAACAATGCATGAAGAACATATATAGCTGAAAATCAAAGATGGAAATTGCACAATTTTTAGGTAGTTGAAAATTCGCAGGTTGGGTTATTCAACCCACTCAGAACAACATAGTTGGGCAGATTATTTGGGGGAGAAACTCTCATCTATGAAGATAATAGCAGTAAGGTGATCTTAGAGAGCCACTGGCCATGGGACACAATATCAAGTGTAACTCTTCTTGAAGAAAAAAAATAGAAAAAAATCATGTCAGGGTTTAGGGGCTTGGAGAGTGCCACCATGTGGCTCTTGTCCTCGACATCTTAATCCGGCCCCTAAAAATGGCGTGGCAGAATCTGATGGATGGAATAATGAGGTGTTTGTGTTTCTTGAACATGTCACAATCACCATATTGCTCAATCGAAATAAATATACATTGTAATGTCACTAGGAGTAGTTCATTACCTTGTAGAAGGTTTTTTGGTACAAAATTTTGTGGTGCTTTTCGGTGGAACCATTATCATAGTTAGAAGATGAAACACATATGATAAACATGTTCTAATGATCAAATGGCCTGTGTTTGGTTCATGTGATGCAATTAAGATGCCCCATGGCTGCCTTGGACATGTGTAATAACCACTTGGAGACACCACAAGCTAACTAAACTATCATGACAAGTAATGAATACAGAAATGCACAACGGATGCATATATACCTGAAAATTTGTTGTCACTATAATAAGGATTCCAATATTTATAAATTCACAACATACATTGTAGGTTGTTGGATTTGTATTTCTTTTACTTTAATCCTATTATGAGTCATGAGTATGGTTTGAAGGTTGCAACATTTTATTATTATTTATCATTGTTATTTTTTTTGGTTTGTATTTTTTATAAATTTGACTAGGCATCATTTTTATCTACGTTTTTATGCACTTCTAGTACTTGTATTAATGCCTTGATGCAATAACATTGTTGGACATCGTTTCTTTGCTCATTTTAAATGCAAAAAGCCACTTATTTAAAATAAATATTACATTGTGAGCCTTGATCCAAAAATTTTGTTAAGTCTTTTGAGATTTTCTTTGAGTTTTTAGATAGATCTAGATACTAAAGTTGAGTATCGGAATTCTAACCCTCAATAATTGATTTTGTTTTTCCATCTCTTAATGTTCACACTACATTCAATTAATTCATGTTTAATAACTTATGGTTTTTTTACTTCTTACAAAAACCAATACCTTGATGCTCATCAAATGTAGTTGCAACTTTACTTCCCATATCTGAAATTTTGCTTACAACAACCCATAAATTGATGCTAATCAAATGTAGTTGCAGTTTTCCTACCCATATCTGAAAGTTTCTTCCACTATGCTTCTCCATATTTTACTGTATGTGTTTACATGGTTACATTTTAGTGTAATAAGTCTCTTTGAATCTAAATTTAAAAGAAAAAATACCTATGATTTGATGCCCTTGCAGTTGTCTGCTAACTAGATGATTTGAAGAGCATTGTCTACACTGCTAGTTTTCTTATGCCCCTTTTTATGGAAATATTTCTTCCCTAAACATAAATTTCTTCTACAATCTACAAGATAATATTATCTACCTTGGGTTCAAAAATAAATGTTGTGAAATTTAGCCCACTAGATGCTTTGAGAGTCAGTACCATGTAAAGTTTTTTCCTTTGTCTGATTTTGTTTTTTTCTAGTAGAAATTGATACTTTATTGTTATTCAATACCTTTTGGTGTCCATGTGGTATAAAGTAATCCAAAAAAAATTTGAGGAAGGTGATGAACATGGTTTGAAATGATTTCAAGCTAACTTGAGGCCCTTGACATTGTGAAGGAAAAAGAGGGAAGGTACGAATTTAGAAGTGGGCTTTCATCGAGTCCCTCGATTGATTTATAATATTTGTTCATGAATATTCTAACCCATTCTTGTTCTTCCTCCTACTAATGTACACGTGATTGAGTGTGATTGTATAGAATATCTAAGGCAAACACTTCTCTCATCCCTGGAAAGGAACTATAATAATAGTTTTGAGGCAAAGCCTTCTCTAATCCATGGAAAGGAAATATAATAATAGCTTTGATTCATTTTTTGTTGTGATTTTGGTTTGAATTAAAAAATCTATGGTGTTTATTTCTATTTATAGGTCCAGTTTGATCAATTTGTTGAACAAGGCAAAGTTCTTAACAATTATGCATCTACTTTGGTGTTTCTTTTGAGGTTGTGGCAATTGTGAACGTCCTTTTCTTGTCACGAGGTAAGTACTACTTTAGAACGTCCTTCGTAAAATGTTTTTTATTGTCCTTTGTAAAATGATTTTTATTGAAAAACATTATGTTGAGCCCCAAATATTTCTAAGTAGTTATATGTTAGAATTTGTTCTAATTGCTAAGTTATCAGCATCTAGGGTGATACATAGGGAAACTTTAGGGGCTCTAGATGGGCTAATTTTCCATGTTTTTTCCAAAAAAAGATTCACCGATTTCCATTTTCGCCCAAATTTTATAAGAAAAAATTATTTTACCTTAAAAATCGCCAAAATTTTATGGAGACTATATAAAATCATTAGAATTTTTAATATTTTTACTAAAATATCACTAATCATTTTATAGTTTGCATATTACATATTAGTAATATTCGCCAAGGCTTCTAATGTTTAAGAGAAGTTTCCATCCTTCAAATTTTCTCTGACACAATGATAACAACTATGGTGATACACAACAATGTTCTAATTCAAATAAGATGGCAAGAAATTTTTTCTAATTTCCACTTTATCAACAACTAAGGTGATACACAAGTGGGCAAGGCATTTTATTCTAGGAAGCCAAATGTGTGTTAATGGAGATTCTAGTTCTGTACTTTCAAAAGATTACATTGAAGAAGTGGTCAAAGAAATTAGTAACAGCGAATGAGGAGAGTGACCAATTTGTCTTGAATGAGTTGATGATGCAGTCATGGCTTGTCGTGTACATCATATGTCATTAGTGCCTACTAGCAAGCTCGTGTAGCTTTTTGGGTGGTGGTTGTATTGCTTGTGCTAATTCTAGTTAATTTCCTTTGTATGGCTAGATTAATTTGTTTGTAGATTATTGTTTATTATTAGCTTTTTGTGCAAGTCAAGCTACAAGGGTGTCATAGTGAGCTAACTCCATTGAGTTATTTTTTTATTAAGTTAAAAATAAGGGTGATCATATATTTACATGGATTATGTCATTATGTGTTGAACATTTTTTAAAAATCAATGCTTATTATACAATTTCAAGGACTCAAAGGGTGCTAACTCAATGGTAGAGCACCAACCATGCAGGAGGTTGGTGGTTCGATTGTACCCTAACATGAATTATTCAATCATATTGTAGATTTTCTTAAGTAAATATTTTTATATTGATTTATTTTAATGTTGAGATATTTTCTGGATTCATTGTTTTATATTATCTCTAAGGAGACAATAATGCTTGCATTATATAGTTTTTATAGAGACGATTTTTCAATAATTTGAGAAGCGAACTTAAAGATTATATTTAAGACAATACAAAGTTTATTTTTGTCTCAAACAGTTTAACCAAAAATTGTTTTAAAACCTTCCTCTGTATTGTAATGCAACTATTGTCTCTAGAGTAGAGATTTACCACAAATACTACAGAACTTAGGTAAATTTACGTCAGAGTTTAAATCTATAGCATATATTCATCATAGAATAATGCACCATAAATAGACCGCACTTCATGTGTAAATTCACTTCAGAAAATTCAAAATTTGTATATTCACCGCACAATCACACTCCATATACGCGTAGCAAAAGTTCACTGATAAATTCATCGCGAAAATTACTGCGGTAGTTCCATAATCTGACTATTATCAATATAACCATCATATTGAAGTTAAATTGGGTGTATGGTTTAGTATTGGAGAGTTGAATTGGTCCAATACACTGATTTTGAGATTAAAATAATCTGTAACTTTTGCCAGCTATTAAGATATGTTTCATATACAATTCTATTAAACTATTATGGTGAATATTTTTAAATTTTTTTTTTTCTAAATCTGACTAATTCTATTTATGTAAGTATAATGATACAAAACTGCCTCAGCTCAGCTGGACTAGCCTGAGACTGGGCTTGAAAGCCAAACATAGTTCTGGTTCGATGCTGCCCATATAGGGAAACCAGCTCGAAAGCAATATTTACACCGCCCGTGTGCAGGGAAACCGGTGGAGTATAAGTGTTTGTTATATCACAGTAGCAAAAAACTAACATTGACATAAACAAAAACCAGAGAACTGTAATGTGCTGTAAAAAACCAACATTGCTAACAGGAAAAACGGGTTGAATGAGCCTACTGCAACCAGACATAGCAATTTCAGATGAAGTTGGAAGGCGATGGCTGTTCCTCCACTATCGGGCAGCTGTAAGCAGCTCCAGGATCTTCTACTTCGCCTTGCTTGTTGTGCTCATCCGCAGCCTGTTCAGCTTCAGTGTTGACCTGCAAAGGAGAGGGAAAGGCTTCACCGGAGGGTGGGGTGGCAAAGTTTTCTGGTTCGGGGAAGGCTGCACTATGAGAGGGAGCAGGGGAGGGGCGAGGTTCGCCAGGAAGGGGGGCGCGAGGAGACAGAGGAGCATCAGTCCAGGAGGGCGGGTTGAGGGTGGCGTCCTCACGCAATGTGATGGTGATGTACGCAGTGATAGTTGGCCGATTGAAGGCGCTATCGAACTTCAATTCTGCTCTTTGAGTGGTTTGCCGAATAAGGCGACTGCTGGCTGAAGGAGGTGCAGGGGAGGTGGTGCGTTGAGGAGCAATGGGCGTAGGAGAGGCAGGGGGAGGGCCATAGTCACAAGCTGGGGGAACTTCAGAAAAGGACCTACTGGAGGAGGGGTTATCGCTCGTCGAGCTGCCTCTGGAGCTTCCGCGCCTCGCGGTCATGCGTGGCCTGAGTCGAGGCATTGCAATGTCGCGAGGCTGGGAAAGCTGGAGTAAGTCAACATCAGAGATAGAATCCGGACCAATCTACAAAGGAGCGCGGAGAGGTTGTTGTGTAGCACTGTGAACACTCGAACATAAATCACTGTGAGAGAAATGAGCGCCCGATTCAAATTCTATGCAACTGTAAATTGAGCATCGCTTGCCCGTGTTTGTGCGTGCGTTCCGCTCCGCGCAGTGGGGCGGGCATGTGCTATTCAAAGGCACCATACATACACTCAGAGCACAGAGCAGGGTGACCATACGAGCGTGTCGAGAGACGGTGGTCTCGTTTAACAAGAGAAGGAGAGGCATAATGCTCGAGCCAGGCAGAACAGAAGGCTTGTAATGCCGGCGATGGAGTGAGTAAATGCAGCCTGCAGCCATAGTAAATGCAGAGGTAGTGGCGCCGTGGAGGCCCATGTGGCTACCACGTGCCGAACGCCTTGGGAATTGGCCGGAGCCAATGAGCGCCATTTTCCTACTGTTCATCCGCATTCGGAGGTGAATATTTTTATATTATATTACAAGCAACTATTTATTTGGAAAGTCAAATGTTTGAAGCTTGAAATAATTATTTTCATGTATTTCTAGTTAAATAGTTTAACATATTTCAACAATACAAATTCAGAGATTTCTGTATACTTGGAGAAGTTTATGCAGCTATTATCTCTTATATCACATTGTATTTCAAGGAATATTGAAAATATATGATAAAATATGTTGTTGATTTATGGGAGACTGAGATTTATTGGTTCATAGAGAGTTTTAAAAATAATACATTTAATAGTTTAATTTTATTTATTTCAATTTAGTCTTGTAACCAGAAAAAAGACAAATTATGTAAGTTACAATATAGAAGAATCACTGGTTCAAACTACACCATATGTTGCCAGTCTCATTTTGCTATACGAACCCTTTTTGAAATAAAAATAAATCAATGCTCGTTAGATTATGATATTGTACCAGTGAAATAATTTGTGTATTTACATCTTTTTATAATGTTGATTAAATTATTATTTATTTATTTATTAAATTATGGCATTTATTGAATTATCAAAATTGTTATCACAAATAATTTTCTATGTCTAACTTCAATTTAAAAAAAATGACAGTAATTTTTTTGTTAAAGCACTTTTTATCCCAGCTACCGCATATATGGATTAAGTAATTAATATATTTGAATATTATTGAAATATTATTTATATTGTATATAACAACATTATTATTTATATAAAAAGATACACTTTTTTTTATATTTATATAGCTATATATTAGTGTTATACCAAAGATATTTAGCCATAAAATAAATTGACTGGTTGTTTATTGACCCCATGGATCTAGAATTGTTTGGAGAGAATTCCCTTTCTGTGTAATTGTGAAAAAGTGGAGCATGAGAAAGAATCATCATCAATAATTTTTATTATAATAGTGATTATGCATTTTGCTTACAATAAATTTGTTAATATGTTAGATATGTTTTAAAAATGAGAATTCCTAGTAACACAATGTTAGAAAAAATCTTTGTAACTTTGAATATGAAGAATAAGATCCATAACACTACACTCAAAAAAAGAAAAAGAAAAAAAAAACTTTATTTATTTTGACAGCAAGAAATGCTACCATTTTTTACAAAGTGAAGGTAGCTTATAGCCTGAAGATCACGTGGGATAATCTTGGAAATGTTCACATCCATTAAACTAGTATGGTATTGGCACAGGAGACTATGGTGTGGGATAATTTTGGAAATGATTGCATGTAATGGACTAGTATGGTGTTGGCGCAAAAGACTCTGGTGTTGGTGCAAGAGACTGAGTTGGGTTCTCAAGAGCATAACTTTCCCCATCATATGGTGCTGGTGTAGGAGATTGCGTTGTTGGTGCAGGAGACTCAGTAGGGTTCTGAGGAACATCAAATTTCCCATCATATGGTTGTGGTGCAGGAGACTCTGTTGTTGGTGCAGGAGACTGAGCAGGGTTCTAAGGAGCATAAAATTTGTCATCGTACGGTGGTGGTAGTGTAGATTTTGGTGTTGGTGCAGGAGACTCTATTGTTGGTGCAAGAGACTGATTAGGGTTCTGAGGAGCATAAAATTTGTCATCATACAATGTTGGTGCTGGAGATTGTGGTGTTGGTGCAGGAGACTATGGTGTTGGTGCAGGAGACTGAGCCGAGTTCTGAGAATCATAAATATTTCCATCATATGAGATTCATACAACTACTCAATTCAAATATCATGTTGATGAAAATACTATGATGATGCATATGAACAATTGTATACCTGCAAATTACTTTGGTCCTTTTTGGCTAGAGTCTCTCTTTCTGAAGTAGAGAAATATTTCTGTCATGCCATAACAAAGCCACCATATTATAACTATAATATATACCAACAAATCTATGAAAATCTAATGAAATATTTACTCACTTGTCAAGAAATCAATTGTAACTATAAAAATTTTGAAATATGCATGAAAAAATGAGACATGTCATAACTAAGGTACCATCTTGATGTGCTTTTGAAGTTGTTGCATTAAGTGGAGGCATTGTAACTACAGTGGTCAATAACATGATTACTGCGACATAATGCAAATCAAAATTCATTTTGATTTTGAACACTACACAAGCTCTAGAATAGTAGAAACAAAATGATCAATCAGAAGAGATGGATTAGAGATTAATGTTGGCACCCTTTAACAACATTGGAATATTTATAGGATGATCCTAGGATACTAAAATTGAAAGATTCATGCAAATAATTTGCTTTTCCAAAGTTTGAGTGTTTCTTTTCTAGTTAGAAAATGTCAGAATTTTTTTTAGATAAAATAAAAAAAGAAAAAGCTTTTTCCACTTTTAAAACTAAATAAGAAATTCAACTATATTTTTTTTAGGAATTTTTAAATATTAAAATACAAAACAATTTTTTAGGGAGTAAGAAAATAATAAAATAAAAAATAAAAGGAAAAATTTCCCATATATATTTGAAAAATTCAAGTACATTTAAAGGTAAAAATAAAAAGTAAATAAGAATTTCAACTAGATTAAGTTTAGGAAATTAGAAAAAATTAGAAGGAAAAAGCCAAAACTTTTTCCAGTTTTAAAGGTTAAAAAGCAATTGATAATTTAAACTACATTGAGTTCATGTTAGGTTAATGAGGTTTGGTTAGTTATATTATTGGATATAAAAATGGTTTGTACAATTAAAATTTTCTATTTTAAGAAGTAAAAAATAAATTAAAAAATCAAATTAGATAACTTGAGGTTGGGGTTAATTATATTCTTTGATAGAAGAATGATTTTTTCAATTATAACTATAATCACTATTTTGCAAGGCCTAGTTAAATTTGAATGTTTTATGAGACAATTTTTTATCCCACAATGACTCTCATTCTCAATCATTTCTCATCAAATTTAAATTCCATGAAAACTAAACCCTTGCATTCTAATGATTTTATTAGTTAAATAGAAATCATTACATTTATAAAAAGAAAACTATTTCGGCCTTGAGTTTGGGGTTTATTGGCCACAACTTGTTCATTGATCCTAGCCACTGCATCATCCATCCAACGATGCTCTACTCCACCAAACCCATCCACCCAATGATGTCTCTACTCCACCAAACCCATCCACCCAACAATGTTTCTACTCCACCAAACAACGTCACTCTTACCATGCATATTCTAGCCCAGAGAAATCATCTCCATGGCTGCTAGATTTTCTTGTTTCTATCGTTGTCCCGTGCCTAATTCAATTATTTTTAAAAGCTCTTGGCTTGATTTTTTCTATTGACTTGATCAATTATGTGATAGAAGGAATATTTTGTCGTTAAGAAGCATCCTTCTCTCAATTATATATTTAGGGAATATTTTAGTTGATCATGTTAGGACTAATTCTTATATTAGTAGATTTGGTTTGTTGGTTTAGATTGGGTTGTTGGATATTGTCGAGATATTATCTCAACCACAATCTCCAAGTTTGAAATTAGTTGGATCTAGTTCCAACTATATAAATGTATCATTTTTGTGATTTAAATTTATATAATAGTTTATTGTGTATGCAATTACATCTTCTGTCATGGTATCAAATCCAATTCAGCCCTCGCTCTCTTATGAGAGGGGTTATGATCATGCCAATTATGCAAGTTTAAAACCTCGTACATAGGTTAGTGTGTGGGAGTGGTTATTTTCAGTATGAGAGATTGATGGAGTGTTGAATTTGATATTTTCCTGTGTGTCTATTTGGGTTTTATTGTGAGAAGGAACCGAAGTTCAGAACCATTGTATGAAAACATTGCCAGTAGAATCACTATCCAAGAATGGCCATCTGCTGCAGTGTTTCCTCAGTTTCTGAGTGTGAGGGTACATTAGAAAGAAATCATTTTTTCATAGGTTTGACATTCTGCATGAATAATTAATTCATTCTTGTGAAGCACTAATCCTAAAGTGGCTTAATATCGTAAGAATGAGGCCATAGAAAACACAAAATGTTGTGGAGACAATTTCAGGTCCATGCCTTCTAATTTTCCATTGCAATGCACATAAACAAAAACACATTTATCATTCCCTTAGTTAAATCTCTTTCCTCATGATTTTTTTCAGACCATGTTCTGGAAAAATAAATCAATAGTTAAGGCTAAAAGCTACACTATAATGTTCCTTACAGTGGCATCTAGTTAATTTAACTCAAAACAAGGAACTATAAAAGCATATATCTATGTCTCTTGTAGGGTACAAGTGTACAAGAATATTTAATAGACAATTTATGGCTAGGTTTGGTGTTACATTATTATCATTTTTTTTCTCATTTAGACTAATCCTAATCTTCCCATTTTTTCTCCTTCCATCCTACCCACGGGTTTCGAACCGATGACCTTGTAGAACGGAGTGCCTTAAGAGTGCACCCCATCACCGACTGCTCTATACCACGTGGGCTTACATTATTATCATTTTGAGCCTTGGTAAATAATTTAATTTCATTATTCATAGTGTGGTTATTTCCCTCTATTACATTGGTTGTTGTATTATGGTGGTTCTCATATGTTTAGACCCATGGAAGGTCTTTAGAAACCCCTTTCAGACTATCATTGGCGTCGTTTCAATTATGGTTTATGAAATTACATTAAATTTGTGTTTCCCCTACTGCCTATGCATTAAACAAGGTGTTAAAAGGTGGATTTAAGAGCTCTTTGTGGCGGTGAAACTTATATTAGTTTCTTGTTAAAATATTTCGTTAAATTGTAGGAGGAAAATTTTGTAAAGAAGTTTACTTTTATTTGTAAAATTTGTATCATGAAGAACCATTTATTGAACATAGTAACATAGTTCAAGTTAGTGGTTATTGAAGTTCTTCAGTGTCGAGAGAACATATTACTGATTAGATTATGTCCACAATTTTTTATATGTTCATTTGTTTTGGTGTTCATCGATGCTTCAAGAACAACAATTACAAGTTATATTTATATGTTTGTAAGTTTTTGCATGCAAATAAAGTTCAAGTTGTATAATCAAATGTTGGATACATTCAATATCTTTATTTCTTACCTATATAACTGTATAAATTCTAGTTCATTGTATTTTGATAGATGGAAGTATTTCCATAGGGTGATTCAGTATTGAAATTATTTTTCGGGCTAGCCAAGAATCTTCAATCTTACAAATACGTCAATGATGATAAAAAAATATTTTTTCTTAAATGGATCAAGTCGTAGCTTGAATTTTATAGTTAAATAAAGAGAGAAGCCTATGATATTCTAGAGCTATTCCAAAAAAAATATCAATGTAATATATGTTAATGTGACTTCAATATTTTTTTTGTAATGTAACCTTTATAATATTTTCATTAAAGGAGGGTGTTATAATTAATGCTTACATTGGTAGATTTGGTTTGTTGGTTTGGATTTGGATGTTGGGGATTGTTGAGATATTGTCTCAACCACAATCTCCAGGTTTGGAATTAGTTGGATCTAATTTGAATTATATAAATGGATCATATTTAATGCAGGAGCATCGACCCATCCTCTGAAAAATCAACCGTTAATGACTTCTAGATGGATAAGATGAGAAAAATGCGTCAAAAAGCAAGAGGTTACCTAAAAATCTTGAAAAATCATATTTTTGATGTATCTTAGGGCTTATGATAAGAGCTTTGTGAAACAAATCATGTATAAATATTTGTGGAGAGTATCACGTTGACATCTTTATGAAGAATATCACGGATCCAGAAACGATCCAAAATATTGCAATTTCCTCTATAAATTGTAGCCTTTAGGCATCGAAAAGATGTGGCCATTAGAATGAATATTTAGCTATCCAAGGCACTAATAGATGATATGTAATATTTTAGTGGTAAAATTAATGAAACTTGATTTTTACTTTATATAGTTATGTGATTCTATATGGTGATTTAATGGATTGATGGCTTGATGCATAGATTCATTGACTTTGCTTGATGAATTAATGTTAGATGTAGACCACACTTTTCTTAAATTTACAATGGAAGTGAGGATGAGTTGAGTTTGTTGGATAATAATCCATAGGTCCTAGTATTAAGACTAGAAAAAAAATAGAAAATGAAGAGACCCCAAAAATCATTTTCATCAATTGGTATCAAAGCACAGAAGATTCCTCTGTGTAGTGTGGAGGGGAAGTAGTAGAAAAAGGTAACAATGATTGAATATATGGTAAGAGATTTGTTTTCTCTATGTAGTAACAAAAGAGGAAGGTGAGAATCTTTGCAACAACCTAGAGCAAGGAGTGCTCGGAGGGTTCTAGAGAAAAGAACCAAAAATATGCCAAAATGCCAATCTCAAGAGAAGGTATCATGAGGTATCGTGTAGCAAGGTAGAGACTTGTTACTATGGAGGCGTGTTTTAGGTTAGGAGTTGAAGTTGTTATGAGAATACTAAAAATAATATGACCAGGAGTTCATAAATTTTTGTACCTTGGGATTCTAACAAAGGATCATCGACCCATCCTCCAAAATATCATCAACAATGACTTATAGAAGGCAGAAATGAGAAAAATGCATCAAAAGGCAACAAATTTGTTAAAATCTAGAAAATCACATTCATCAGGGATATTAATGATTATGTTAAGATATTTGTGAAAGAAAAAATGTTGGTTATTTGAGGAGAGTAACATGTTGAGAATTTATAGAGAAGATCATGGATCTTGAAATGATCCACAATATTGCAATTTACTCTATAACTTGTAGCCATTGGCCATTCAAAAGAGACGGTCATTAGAATGACGTTCTGGCGAGCCAAGGCACTAATAGATGTGTTGTAATAGTTTAGTGGTTAAATTAATGAAATTTCATTTCTACTATATATAATTTTATGTGTGTGCATGGTGATTTAATGCATTGGTGGCTTGATGCATAGATCCATTGACTTTTTTTGATGAATTAATGTTACATGCAGACCACATGGTTCTTCAATTTTTAATGGAAACGAGGATTAGTTGAGCATGTGGTATAATAATCCATAGGTTCTATGATCAATAACAGAAAAAAAATAAAAAATAAAAAACAAATAAAAATAAAATAAAATAAAAATAAAAAAAAAACTAGAAAATGAAGAGACCACAAAAATTGTTTTCATCAATATTTTTCATTGAAATGTATGTAATAGTTTATTGTGCATGTAATTACATATTTTCTCATGGTATCAAATCTAGTTAAACCCTAAATTTCTTATGAATGTTTAATTTGATTTGGGTATGAAATAGATCTAATACCATGAGAAAATATGTAATTTCACACACAATAAACAATACATTTACATAGTAGGAACTAAGTCAGATCGATTCCAAACTTCGAGATTGTGGTTGAGAGAATATCTCAACAATCTCCAATAACCCAACCCAAACCAAAAACCAAAATATACTAATGTAACATTAATCCTAACACCATACCTTAATGCTTACACTAAAAATAACAACATTGAAGTCACATAACATAAGAGTGATCTAACAAGACTGAGGAATTTCTCGTACGGCCAAAAGTAACTGGAATCCGGGCCAAATTTTAAAAAAATAAAAAAATCTTACAATAACAGTGTTTGAATCATGATTTTGATGGTGGAAATGGATACAACACCATCAAAAACCTCTAGGGCACCCAAAATATTAAAGTTTGATAGTTATAACGTGGATTTAAAAAAATTCCTGTCGGGTTTTCTTAAAATCTTACCAGAATTTCCATGATTTTCAGGGTGAAAAAGTAGTCTAGTTAGACTACGGCCATAACATATTTGACATTTATCTTTTTGTCTAGAGTGGTCACAATTAACACTTAAAATATGACTTCGTGGAAGAAAAATATTTTGATCAGAAACTTTGGAATATTTTAATTGGTCCTCGAACATAATCATGAGTAGCAACAATCAATTCAAAATTTGATGGACCAAAATATTCCAAGAAATTCCCAAAATGTACAATAAAAATAAGTTTAAAGTCATTAACTTTTTTTTTATTTTTTTCTGAAACTCTGTGGAACACAAAGTTCTTGAAATTTCTCTTAGCTAGCTATTCCAAGATGAGTAGTAGAGGACCCCTTCTTCCACCATTGACTTTTCCATGTCTTCTTTTTGTTGATGTTAGTTCAAACAATTCTAGCGGTTGCTTATAGCCTTTCGCTGCTAGTTGGAATATCTCTAACTTAACCTGGTTATCTTTCAAATATCATAATATTTTCTCTAAACTAGGGAAACACTAAGAAATTGAAACAATGTCTTCCAAAATTTCCCCAAACATTAAATAAAAGTTGGAACCTTTTATAAGCATTTTAGATTCTTTGAGCACTAAATCCGATATGGAACATGATGGTGAAGTTGTGGCTGGTAAAAGTTGATAGATATTGGTTGTTGTTTTAGAGAATCCTAAATTGTTAAATGACATACAAACCAAGAAGAGAAAATATAAATATTGAGGAGAGGAGAAAAACTATGTCATTTCACTTTTCACTAATCTAATACATATTTATCAATAAAGTGTACACTAAATTTATAATCAAAATAAGTAAATGTAAAAACATAATCACTAATTTAAATATGCAAGAGATTTATTATTGAAAACTCTATTAAAAAAAAACATTATTAAAAATTATATCAAATATTACAAATAGTACTATGAAAATATCTAGTTGTCTTTGATTCCTAACTATAAAATCAAAATTTTGATTAAAAAAAGTTAACATACAAAATGTTTTGCATTAAATTAAACATAAAAAATGAAAAATAAATATGATGTGGGGATTTTTGATAACGACTGTAATATGGTTTTTGGGTGTAATGAAAATGATTGTCCATATTACTTTTTATGAATACTAGGAAATATCCAAGGAATAGGGTAGTTGGTTAAATTTTATGTGTCCTACCCAATAAATTAGTGTTTGTAACACCCTCCTCCCATATCCACCCAAGTAACCAACCAACTGGGTAAACATGTGATGAGAGGCTACTATGATCATATTCAACCTCCTAGGCCACCTCAACAAAGTGGAACCGACAAAACACCATGAGACAAACCTTCTGCACTTGCCATGGGACACCTAGGAGCCATCAAACCTTCTAGGAGGTTGGCCCTTGACTCAAACTGACCTTTTAGTGAATCAATACCCTAGTCACTACCTTGATATGGGTAAGGTTGTGACTAGAAACCTCCTGTCACTTGCATAGCATGGGTATGAGTGTGACTGGGGATTTTTTCGAGTAGTTCTGAGCTCGTGACCCTGATTTTTGTGTCACTTTTCAGGACTAGGGCTCAAGTATCTGCACATAAATCCATGACACTTATAGGAATTAAATATAACAACGGAATAACGATTTAAATGAAATTACTTCAACAAGGACTTCACTGGATCCCTACTAGCCAAGACAGGAATTTCATCAAACATGTCACAAATATGTCATCTACTAGTTTAAATAACATATATGAGCATAGGGGTCTCATACTTATCTGAGAATCACTAAGAAGCATTTTTCCCTTATATCATTACTTGAATTATCATCTATTAGGTCATATACTCATTTCTCATTCATTTACAAATCAAAAAATGATGAGAACCATACATGGTCACTGTCATAAAAGACATTCATAAGAAACATATAAACAACAAAAAAATTGATTTTTGTCTCTCTTTCTCTCTATGTAGCTTCACACATGTGGTTTCTAGGTAGAATTATCTAAATTTATGGGAAGCCAACTTTCGGCTTAGGTAGGTTAGGCAAGGCCAAGTTTTTTGGGAAAATTGAAGACTTGAAAAGAGGGGAGTTTAACTAGGTTTTACCATTGTATTATTGGTCAGTTTTACCATCATATTTGACTAGAAGAATTAGGTGTATCTCTTATTCAAATGAAAAAATTATCTAAGGAATTTGTTATCCCCCCCCCAAGTGGGTTTTCCCAAGGTAAATCTTATGTCATATTTGTGCATTGTGATTTATATTTGCCTCGTGCATTTATGGTTGAATTTCAGAATTCTAGTTTCTTAATGATAAACTGGAAATACTAAAAGAATATATACATAATTAGAAGTAATTATTAGTTTTTAGAAATTAGTGATTGTATTTATTGCACTTGAAAAATCAACATGGTATTGGATTTTTGTTAAGGAAATAGCATTAGGATCCCTCTTCAATCACCCTTATGCTTACACACTCACAGCGCTACCTACTTCAGCTCAAAACAATTATATTTTACCCACTTTTCTCAATCACACTCCATTGTTTTCTTTCTCTCCTACACTAGGAATGATGTTGTCTATACTGCACTGTAACTGATAGTGTATTTCAACATGGAACTATCTATTTATTTTTCATTAAAAATATTAGGCCACTACAACTGTATTAAATATAAGAATGGGCCACCTATTTATTTTTAATACTATGAAATTAGTCTTCATATTCCCTACACACTACATGACATCCATTAATGATTTTATCCTGCACAGATCACTTGGTACCCCATTCCTCATAATTCCCACAAATATTAGAAGGTCATTTAGATATGTATCTTCCTTTTGCTTGGGCTGCAACACGCCATCAAAGCTAAGAACATACTAATATTATTTTTCATAGCCATTCTCTTGATTTATTTCCCCATAGCATGCAATTAATTATCATACGAGGCTTTTTTCAACTCAGGACAAACTTTACAAACACCATTAATCAAATGGAACCAATCTCTATGTGTGGATTTACTGTCATTTTCCAACTCATTCATCCTCTGTAAACTATGTGCTAGATATGTTGACTCATTCATCACAGTGACATGGAGAGATTCTAACTCATACATAACTTAAACATATGCCCAACACTTTCCCATAATGCCCCTTTTTTCAATATATATATATATATAGTGAATGGGTTGAAATATCGGATCACTGCATGCCCGTAACTTTTATTAATAGCATTCCTCAATATCTTACGGTCTCACGGGGCTTCGGGCCTGGCCCACCTGGCCTTAGAATTTTTCTTGGCACTTTTTCCTTTGAAATTTCCCCAAGCTCCTTCAAATTATTACCCACGGTGATTTTTCCTTATCCATGGCTTGAAGGCCCTTGGTTACAAAAACTCATAAAACCCTCACACAACCAAGTCCTGGGAAAATATTTCGATTCTTGATGGAACATCAAGTGTCGGAAAAATATCTATCTACCGCCTTTGTTATTTTCCACAGAATTCTGACACTTTTTCCCCCTTTTTTTATACCTTACGAGGATTTGGGTTTTGTTCCCGCTATCATTGTCTTAATGCTTATACTATAACATTTTTAAATAAGCCTTCGAGATTCCTTGAATTCCAGGGTTTCGGGCTTCCGTGTTTTGTTCCCACTACCCTGGGTTGATTCCATCCCTTAACTCATGTTTTGAACATACGTTGATTCTTCTAAGCTTCCCGCTACCCCGCCTCACTGAAATCCCATAACAATTTTAAATAAGCCTCCAAGATTCTAGGCCTTTAGGGGTTCCAAAATTTACTACTAAGGACTTCAAGATCCTTACTTTCACTGATCATAACTTTTGATTCAGAGGCCCATTTGTAGATTTCCTCATACAGTTGGAAAAATATTTCCAGGCACATTCCAACTATGCCAGGATAAGTTGAGTTGATCTCTTAATACACAATCTCCTCCAAATTCTAGGATTCTCTAGCCATCATAGTCCTATTTTTATGGATTCTCCACTAAGCTTGCTACTATGATGATTCTCTATAGAATACTATAGCAACCATGGGAATCCCCCTGAGTAGCATTCTCATCAATGTAAACATATGTTACTTTTATCCTTACTGTTATTCCAATTGACATCAATGCTAACACACTAGGTGCCACCAACCATTGAGGCAATGCCAACTATTGAACATGTCTCTCATATACATTGTATGGATGTGTTTGGTGTTACATTATTTTCACTTTGAGCCTCATTGAATCCTAAGCACGTTGTTCCTAGTGTGTTTGTTTCCCTCTATTACATTGGATATTGTATTATGGTGATTCCCATATGTTTGGATCCATCAATGGTCTTTATAAACCACTTTGAAGCTCTCTTTGGTGTTGTTGCAATTATGGTTTATGAAAGGTCAGAAGCTTTAACCAAGAATCCATTAACATAACACTTTAGTCAACATGGACCAATTTCACCTTGAAATACTTACCTTTATTTTTCCATAACCTTGCTAAAGATAGGTTATATCTGTAAATTATAATGACCATAAATATGGCATATTTGGAAGACATCATTTCAATAAACTAAGAGATATTGGGTAACATAGTTGAACATAAAGATAAGTTATATAGGTAAATTATAATTCAAATTCAATACTCATAAGAAAGTTGAGGTTGAACTAGCTCTAATACCATGAAGAAATATGTAATTGCATGCACAATAAACTATTACATACATTTCAATCACAAATATGATCCATTTATATAGTTGGAACTAGATCCAACTTATTCCAAACTTGGAGATTGTGGTTGAGATAATATCTCCACAATCTCCAACAAACAAATCCAAACTAACAAACTAAATCTACCAATTTAAGAACTAATCATAACACCCTCCTTTTATTCTTACATTATAAAGGTTACATTACAAAGAACGGTATTGAAGTCACATTAACATATTTCAAATTGATATTTTTATCAGGTTTCGTCTTCATTAGCACTTATATCTAGTCTGGAATCACATAGGCTTCACTCCTTCAACCACCAACTTCAAGCTACCACTTGATCCATTTAAGACACAATTGCTTCTTACAATTGTCAATGTATGTGTAGTATCGACGATTCTTGACTACCCTGAAAAATAATCTTAATATTGAATCACTTTATGGACATAATTCCATATATCAAAGTAATATGACCTACAATTTTGGTAGTTTCATAGATAAGAGATATAGATATTAAATGTATTTAGTAGTCAATCATAGAACATGAACTTTCTTCACATACACAAACTTATAACCACATAAAAATAACATGTAATTTTTTTTCTTGAAGCATCTATGAACAACAAAACACATCAAAATATAACATACAATAGAAATAATCAAAACGGTGATATGTTCTCTCATCACTGAATAACGTCAAGAACTACTAATTTGAATTATGTTACTATGTTCAATAAACGATTCTTCATTTTATAAATTTTACAAATAGAAAAAACCTTCTTTACAAAATTTTCCTCCTTCCACAATTCAACAAAATATTTGAACAAGAAACTAATATAACTTTCACCACCACAAAGTGCTCTTGAATCCAACCTTGAACACTTGATTTATTTCCCCAACACTCAGGAAAACAAAAATTGCATTTAATTTCGTAAACCATAATTGCAACAACACCAAAGAGAGATTGAAAGTGGTTTATAAAGACAATCCATGGATCCAAACATATGACAATCACCATAATACAATATCCAATTTAATTGAGGGAATTAATCACACCAGGAACAACTATCTTAGTATTCAATGAGGCTCAAAGTGAAAATAATGTAACACCAAACACATCCATACAATGTATACTAGATACATGTTTGACAGTTGGCATTGCCCGAATGGTTGGTGGCACCTATTTTGTTAGCATTGATGTCAATTGGAATAGCATTAAGGATAAAAGTAACATATGTTTGCATTGATGAGCATGCTACTCAGGGGGAGTCCCATGGTTGCTACAGTATTCTATAGAGAACCATCATAGTAGTAGCCTTAGTGGAGAATCCATAAAAATATGACTATGATGGATAAGGAATCCTAGAATTTGGAGGAGATTATGTATAAAGAGATCAACTCGACTTCTCCTGGCATAGTTGGAATGTGCCTGGAAATATTTTTCCAAATGTATGAGGAAGTCTGCAAATTGGCTTCCAAATGAAAAGTTATGATCAATGAAAGTAAGCATCTTGAAGTCCTTAGTAACAAGGTTTGGAACCCCAAAAGGCTTGGAATCCTAGAGGCTTATTTAAAATTATTATGGGATTTCAGTGAGGCAGGCTAGCAGGAATCCTAGAACCTAGGAATCCTAGAAGCGTGGAGGTATGTTCAAAACATGAGTTAAGAGATGGCATCAACCCAGGGTAGTGGGAACAAAACCTAGAAGCCCAAAACCCTGGATGTCAAGGAAGCCCTAGATAAGGCTAAAACACCGTGGGTAAGAATTTGAAGGAGCTCGGGGAAATTTCAAAGGAAAAATTTCCAAGGCTAGGTGGGCCAAGCCCGAAGCCCTGTGAGATCGTAATATCTTGAGGAATTCTATTAATAAAAGTTACGAGCAAGGAGGGATCTGATATTTCAACCCATTTGTGATACATACATACATACATACATACAGATATATATATACATACATACATACATACATACATACATACATACATACATACATACATATATACATATATATATATATATATATATATATTGAAAAAAGGGGCATTATGGGAAAGTGTTGGGCATATGCTTAAAGTATGTATGAGTTAGAAGGTCTCCATGTCACTGTGATGAATGAGTTGGAAACTAACAGTAAATCCACACAGAGAGGTTGGTTCCATTTTATTAATGGAGTTTGTAAAGTTTGTCCCGAGCTGAAGAAGCCTCGTATGATAATTACTTGCACACTATGGGCAAATAAATGAAGAGAATGACTATGAAACATCATTTCAGTATGTTCTTAGCTTTGATGGCATGTTGTAGCTGAAGAAAAATGAAGATGCATACCTGAAGTAACTTCTAATATTTGTGGGAATTATGAGTAATGGGGGACCAAGTGATCTGTGCAGGATGAAATCATTAATGGTTGTCATGTAGTGTGTAGGGAAGGTTAAGATTAATTTCATAATATTAAAAATACATAGGTGGCCCATTCTTATATTTAATATAGTTGTATTGGCCTAATATTTTTAATGAAAAAGAAATATATAGTTCCATGTTTAAATACTCTATCAGGTACAGTGAAGTAGAGTCAACATCGTTCCTAGTGCAAAAGAGGAGAAAACAAAGGAGTGTGATTGAGAAAAACGGGGAAAATATAATTGTTGTGAGCTGAAGTAGGCAACGTAGTGAATGTGTAAGCATAAGGGTGACTGAAGAGTGACCTCAATGTTCTTTCCTTCACCAAAACTCCAATACCATGTTGATTTTCAAGTGAAATAAATACAATCACTAATTTCTGAAAACTAATATTTACTTCTAATTATGTACATATTCTTTGAATATTTCCAGTTTATCATCAAGCAACTAGACTTCTGAAATTCAGTCATAAATGCACAAGGAAAATATAAATCACAATGCAGAAATATCATAGAAGATTTACCTTGGGAAAACCCACCTGGGGGGGATAACATATTCCTTAAATAATTTTTTCATTTGAATAAGATATACACCTAATTCTTCTAGTAAAATATGATGGTAAAACTGACCAATAATACAATTGTCAAACCTAGTTAAACTCCCCTCTTTTCAAGTCTTCAATTTTCCCAAACAAAATTGCCTTGCCTAACCTGCCTAGGCAAAAAGTTGGCCTCCCATAAATCCAGCTAATTCTACCTAGAAACCACATGTATGAAGTTGCAGAGAGAGAAAGAGAGAAAAAAATCAATGTTTCTATTGTTCATATGTTTTATGAATGTGTTTTATGAGAGTCACCATGTATGCTTCTCATCATTTTTTAATTTGTAAATGAATGAGAAATGAGTATATGACCTAAAATATGATAATTCAACTAATAAAATAAGGGAACAATGCTTATTAATGATTCTCAGATAAATATGAGACCCCTCTGCTCATATATGTTGTTTAAACTTGTAGATTACATATTTGTGACATGTTTGATGAAATTCCTGTCATGGCTGGTAGGGATCCAGTGAAGTCCGTGTTCAAGTAATTTCATTTGAATCATTATTCTGTTGTTATATTTAATTCATGGAAGTGTCATGGAGTTCTAGGCAGAGACTTGAGCCCTAGTCCTGAAAAAGTGGCACACAAATCGGGGTCGTAAGGTCGGAACTACCTAGAAAAGTCCCCTGTCACACATATACCCATGCTATGAAAGTGGCAAGAGGTTTCCAGTCACACTCTTACCCACATCAAGGGAGCGACAAGGGTATTGATTAACTAAAAGGTCAGTTTGAGTCAAGGGCCAACCTCCTAGAAGGTTTTATGGCTCCTAGGTGTCATGTGGAAAGTGCAGAAGGTAGGTCTAAAAGCGTTTTGTTGGATCCACTTTGTTGAGGTGGCCTAGGAAGTTGAATATGATCATAGTAGCATATCATCACATGTTTAACCAGTTGGTCGGTTACTTGGGTAGATATGGGAGGAGGGTGTTACAAACACTAATTTATTGGCTAGGACACATAAACTTTAACCAGCTATCATATTCCTCGGATATTTCCTAGTATCCATAAAAAATAATATGGAAAATCATTTTCATTACACCCAAAAACCATACTACACTCATTATCAACAATCCCCACATCATATTTATTTTTCATTTTTTATGTTTAATTTAATGCAAATCAATTTGTATGTTAATTTTTTTTAATCAAAATTTTGATTTTATAGTTTGGAATCAAAGACAATGAGATATTTTCATAGTATTATTTGTATTATTTGATATAATTTTTAATAATAATTTTTCTTAATGGAGTTTTCAATAATAAATCTCTTGCATCTTTAAATTAGTGATTATGTTTTTACATTTACTTATATTGATTATAAATTTAGTATACAATTATATTGATAACTATGTATTAGATTAGTGAAAAGTGAAATGACATAACTATGTATTAGATTTATATTTTCTCTTCTTGGTTTGTATGTCATTTAAAAATTCATGATTCTCTAAAAAAACAAGCAATACCTATCAACTTTCACCATCCATGACTTCACCATAATGTTCCATATGGGATTTAGTGCTCGAAGAATCTACAATGTTGATAAAAGGTTCCAACTTTTATTTAATGTTTGGGGAAATTTTGGTAGACATTGTTTCATCTTCTTAGTGTTTCCTTAGTTTAGAGAAAATATTATGATATTTGAAAGATAACCAAGTTGAGTTAGAGATATTCCAACTAGCAACGAAAGGATATAAGCAATGGCTGGAATTATTGGAACTAACATCAACAAAAAGAAAACATGGAAAAGTCAATGGTTGAAGAAGGGGTCCTCTACTACTCATCTTGGAATATTTAGCTGAGAGAAATTTCAATCACTCTCTGTTATGAATATTTTCAAAAATAAAAAAAATAAAAAAAACAAATTAGTGACTTTAAACTTATTTTGATTGTATATTTTGGGAATTTCTTGGAATGTGATGGTCCATCAAATTTTGAATTGATTGTTGCTACCCATGATCATATTTTATGATCAATTAAAATATTCAAAAGTTTTTGATCAATACATTTTTCTTCCATGAAGTCATATTTTAAGTGCTAATGATGGCCAGTCTAGACAAAAAGATCAATGTGAAATATGTTTTTTTTTACAAAACCGGTTAATGGATAATATTAGATACTTGGCCTAAATACCAAAATTCAAACTACAATAGGTGCGCCTAGTTCCATGAGTGTCTCACAACCCTGAAAGGCCATGGAACTTATGCTTAGTTCACATCTCCTTTTAGTTGCTACTATGTGATCAATGTCAATGATTTTCCCAAGCTTTTGGGTACACACAAACTGATTTAATAATAGGCAGTAAAACATGACAACTAACTAATTTAGGGAATAGGATCCCATGTTTCTTCTCCATCTCTAAGCATGACTATAGCAGTAACGAGGACTGGTTTGTTAGCTTCTATATGTGCGTCCTTGTTATTCGTTCTCAACACGTGGTAGAAGTTCAAGTTCTGAAATGAGTTTCCCAGATCTGTTACTCTAGAGATCAGCGTTGCAAGCCTTAAGTCCAACAGCTTAGAGTTTTTCACAATAGAGTTAATGAGAACCTGAGAATCCCTGAATACATTAGCCTCCTTGATGTTTAGCCCTTCAAGAAACTTGAGGCCTTAAAAAAGATCCAAAGCCTCAGCTTGAATTATGGAAGAGAGGGCCAAACCCCAGACAAAGTTGTGAATCTTGGTGTTATATGGATTCAAAATGACACCTCCAGCTCCAGCCTTACCATAATTTCCCTTTGCATCTCCATCAAAAAATAGGGAGTAACTTGAATGGTTTTCCATCCAGCTCTAAAACTCCTTCGCTATGGCCCTTATTTGCCAATATTTGGGGAGAGAGGTAATAATAGCAGCTTTTTGAAATTGCAGGTCGAGGGAAGAGCCCCAAATTATGTCCTGCTGACTTAAATTTGAATCGTCTTTTTGATCTCTTAGACACTCTTTTAATTGGAATTTTATCTTGACTCCCACAAACTTGGTATCCTGTTCATGATTTCTGAAGATCCTTTTATTTTTTTCAAGCCAAATCTGCCAGCAAATTAGTTTTTGGAGGGAAGACCAAGCAGATTTGATAATCTTGTTTTTTGGAGGGGTATCAGGGTACCTTTGCAGCCAATTCGTGAACAGTTTAGGAATGAAGATTGGAAGAGCAAAGTTGGAGTTCAAAATTCCCAACAGCTCGAACCAAATTTGCGTTGTGAATTTGCACTCAAGCATTAGATGAATAACGCTTCCCTGGTTTTCCTTGCATAGGCTGCACCTTGAAGGGCCATGGAAACCTCGCTTTTGGAAGTTTTTATCAGTCAATATTTTGCAGTGGCATAACAGCTAACTCAAATGATCAATTTTGGGTAAGGAGGGATAATTCCATATCCCTTTCCATGGCATTGGGTTCATAGCTACATGAGGGTGCTCACACAGCTTGGTGTAGCCATGAGCCACGGTGTAACCTCCAATCTACGCTCCCCATCCTCTTGTGTACCTTTTACGAGCCAACACTGGTGCCATACCATGGAGCTTGGATAGAAGCACATTGCGATCATGTAGAAGCTTCAGGGGTGTTTGGATGAGTTTCCAACCAACCCAGCGTGAACCAGCCAAATGGAGATGTCCCATAGAGAAAACAGGCCTTCCTTGTTCATCCATCTGCGCAGCAATTGGAGTGAGCAACAGTGTCCCAACGGCTCGTTATTCATAATCATGTCTGTCCACAAGTTGATTCTTTTTCCATTGCCGGGAACCTAGTATGGATTGCCTCTTGGACTAAAATGAAATTGTCCACAATATGTATACCTTGAATGAAACCTCCTTGGTTTTCCGAAATGAGTTTGGGGAGGATGAGCTTCAATTTGTTAGTGATTACTTTGGTAATCAGCTTGTATCTAATATTGCAAAGTGAGATCGGACGAAACCTGTTGAAGGAGTAGGGCCTTTCTCCTTGGGGATGAGGACAAGAAAAGTGGAGTTAGTGCTACCACCGATTTTCTGGCATGCTTGAGACTTTATAACCATTTTGAAGAGGTATTTTTCCATAATCGACCAGCAGATTTGGAGAAACCTAGTTAAGAAACCGTCCAGCCCGGGGGCTTTGTCGAGGTCCATAGCAAAGAGGGCATCCTTGACTTCATTCTTGGATATTTTAGCTTCGAGGAGGAGATTCATCTCAGCTGTAATCAAGGAGGGAACCTCGTCCATCATATTAGTGTTTTGATCCAGTCCCATCTCCTCACTATATAGGCTTTTGAAGTGAAGGAAGGCTTATTTTTTGATATTTACAAAGTATTTGTGAATAATAGTACCATCTTTGATCTCAGTAATAGAGTTGGTGCATTTCCTTGCCTGAGCTTTCTTGTGAAAAAAAGTGGAATTCCTATCCCCTGCTTTAAGCCAAACATTGCGGGACTTAAGCCTCCAGTATTCTTCTTCAACTAGGCAGGCCTTATGGTAATTTTGCTGGAGCTGGGATTCTTTGTCTAGAATCTCTTTTCTAATATCAGCTTCTTCGACCTGGAGATGATGGTTATCCAAAATTATTTGTATTTTTTTCCTTTCATTCACAGGATTGGGCAGAGATTTGGCCCAAATTTTCAGAGCCCCTTTCACTCTTCTGAGCTTCTCCTCCCATACAAAGAAGGGTGATCCTTTGACAGGCTGTAACCAAATATCCTTAACTATTTGCATGAAGTCAGGCTCCTTGACCTAAAGAGAGATAAATCTGAAGGGAATAGGCCCATGGTCAAGCTGAGCCAAGAGCTCAAGCTTGATGGGTTTGTGATCAGAGGTGATGGAAGGGAGAATATGAACTCTAGCCTCTAATCCAAGCAGAAGAAAAGAACATTAGATGAAGAATCTATCTAGTCTAGCAGGGATGTGACTAGGGCCTACTCTTTTATTAGTCCAGGTGTACTTACCAGAGATTGGCTTAATGTCTAGCAGGTCTCAGTCCTACATTAGATCCTCCACCCATTCCCTTGCTATATCTCAAACAATGTTGCCTCCTCTCTTAACTGCTGAAAGGAGAGTGAGATTGAGATCATCGGCAATGATAATATTTTCCAGATTCACAAGATCTACTTGGTTTCTTATGGAGTCCCAGCAGGCCCTTTTTTCCCGAGCGTTGATAGGGACATACACATTGATGAGACTAAAGATCTCTTTTGAGTCTAAATGTTGTGGCTTTAAGAACTTCCAGTGAGGGTTGGGGGTCTCAGAAATTACTGAGAACTCGCTAGTATTCCAGAGAATGCCCAGCCCACTGGAAGCCCCTCGAGCTGAGATTTTTTTTGCATCACTTTTGTTCCAGAGTTTCTTACTTGCATGCAGGAACGCAATGTCCTCCATTTTGGTCTCTTGAATGAGGAGTATGTAAGAATCTTCTATCCTTATTAAGCTTATGATAGCTTCTTCTTTGATTCTGCTCCCCATACCTCTACAGTTCCAGGAGACGACCTTCATCATTTATGTTTTTGATGGGCTCCCTTGGAGCCTTGGGGCGGATTTCTTGCCATCTTTGGTTTTGATTATAATAGCTTCTCAAGGGTTCGTTGGCTGCCCTGAAGCTTATCTTTGAACGTTTCCTACTCTATTTCTTCCCAATCTGTATTGCGGCCTCTTGTGGCTCTCTTTATCGAGGCTTGGGATTCTCCTATTTCCCCTTCTTCCTCTGAGCCTTCTGATTATTTCTCTTCATCCTCAACTTCTACGTTGTTTCCTTTGGAGCTCTCTACAGCACTGCCCCCCATGGGAGAGGGAGAGGGGGTGCCTTTTGTGAGGGAGACTAATTTTTGGATCTCAGCTTCCTGAGTCTCCTCTATTTGCGAGCTTAGAGGAGTGAATTTATTTTATTTCTCCATTCTGGGAGGGGGTTGCTGAGTAGGGGCCTGTTGGGGGCCTTTACCGTTTGGGCCTCAATACTTGTGGGATTTGTGAGAAGTCT
This sequence comes from Pinus albicaulis, assembly GCA_034641835.2. Classification (NCBI taxonomy): domain Eukaryota; kingdom Viridiplantae; phylum Streptophyta; class Pinopsida; order Pinales; family Pinaceae; genus Pinus; species Pinus albicaulis. The sequence goes on from CM076584.1 coordinate 1,109,077,295, forward strand.
TGGCATGCTTGACCTGATTCTAGCCCTCCTCATTACCCTTTTCTGGCTCAGCATTGGACTGACATCCTCTAGCGAAGTGGCCATAGACATGGCATTTCTAGAATTTGAAGGGCTGCTGCTTGTAATCTATCTTCTGCACATGAGTCTAGCTACCTACATTGATTTTGATGGCTTCCAGGAGGCCCACCTCTAGATCTACTTCTATGCAGATTCTAGCACACTCATATTGGTCGTTGTTGTTTGCCCAATCTATGAATTTCCCAAGGGTGTTGCCGATGTGCTTCAAGGAGTCCCAGTTCCAACAATGAACTAGAAGGTTTGGAAGCCTGACCCACAGTGGGACCGCCATGGGCACATCGACGGCAGGGTCGAAATACAGTGTCCTTTTGTTAAGATAAAGACCTTGAGGGCCCATGAAGTAGGGGCCATTCTAGAAGATCAGATCCTTGTCGTATTTTGAAGAGAATTCAAAGAGGAAAAACACTCATCCCAAAAAATAAGATGTGACACTATTCTTGATCAACGATGCCAAGTTGTTGTTGACCCAGTTCTTAGTGGATTTAGGAGAAGGCCAAAGTCTGGTGAAATGACCAATGAGGGCACAATCAGCCAGGGATAGGGCTATTTGGATCAAAGTCTCTGGAGGGAGGGAGATTTCAAGAATATCCTCAAGCTTCTTAACAAACTTGGTTGCTTCACTCTTTTTCTTCTGCGTCTATCGGGCCAGGAGCCGATTGAAGGCATCAGCAGATGATGGCGGAGGGGGCGGGGGGGAGGGGGGCTGCCTGGGGCGACCCTGAAATCTCCATGAGAGAGAACCCTAGCTTGAACGGGTTGCCTCTCATCAGCAAGTGAAACCTCACAGCGCTCTCAGTGCTTGCTCAACCCGCTCAAAAAAAAAAAATCTCAATAAAAAAATATCAATGTGAAATATGTTATGTGACTTCAATATTTTTATTTTTAGTGTAAGCATTAAGGTATGGTGTTAATATTAATGTTACATTAGTATATTTGGTTTGTTGGTTTGGGTTTGGTTATGGATTTTGTTGAGATATTCTCTCAACCACAATCTCTAAGTTTGGAACCAATTGGACTTAGTTCCTACTATGTAAATGTATTGTTTATTGTGTGTGCAATTACATATTTTGTCATGGTATTAGATGCAATTCATACCCAAATAAAATTAAACATTCATAAGAAAGCTAGGGTTTAACTAGCTCTGATACCATGAAATAATATGTAATTACATGCACAATAAACTATTACATACATTTCAATGACAAATATTGATGAAAACAATTTTTGGGGTCTCTTCGTTTTTTAGTTTTTTTTTCTATTCTTGATCATATGACCTATGGATTATTATATGACATGCTCATCTAATCCTCTCTTCCATTACAAATTGAAGAACCATGTGGTCTGCATGTAACATTAATTCATCAAACAAAGTTAATGTATCTATGCATTAAGCCATCAATGCATTAAATCACCATGCACACACATAGAATTATATATAGTAGAAATCAAATTTCATTAATTTAACCACTAAAATATTACAAAACATATAATATTCCTAAATAATCACACAACTAATTGGAATATTAAATTTTGATTTTTCCCTTAGATAGAGGAATAAGACGGTAGGGAGACCCATAAATCTCCTTAGTAGGAATAAAAGAAACTCCTAGTGTGAATGGAGGTCATCTAAAAGCTGGATTGAAGACCCTTAGGTGTGAAAAGGGGCTGGAGCATGAAGACCGGGTCAAATTTGACCAAATCAAACAACATTGTTATTGAGGAGTGGCATTCATGGTGGGAGAACACAGTTTTTTAGGCATATTGATTGCATGGAGGTGGTTACCTAATTGAGTGGGTCCAAGGGTGAGGAAGCTCATAAATTATATAAGGAAGAGGATGGCAGCCATATGGGGTTATGTTTTAGATTATTATTTTGATATGGTCCATTTAGACTTGTTTCTCTCTTCAGTTTTTTAGCTAAGATTTCATGTGTTGTTTAGCACAGGGTGTTCCTCATCAGGAATCCCACCTCTTTCCTTGATATGCCTCTTGGAAGAGTATTAAAATACATGGTCCACTATCCGGCATCAGGCCAAGCTACAAATTTCTTCTACAACATAGTATCTGTTCAAAATTTTGTTGAGTTGTAGGGTGCAGCAGTGGAGGGTTGAGAAACCCAACTTCCGAGTTTGTTTTCTAGTGAAGGGAGAAGCCCTTCATTCGGGAGGCTTGTGAGTGATATTATTGAGCCTCATTTCATAATATAGTAGTAGTTTAAGGCACTGCTATTAGTTATAGCACATTTTTCTGAAGGAACTACGTTATTTCAGTGTGCAGTTGCAGTAGAGGGTTTGGAGCCCTAGTTGGGGGAGATAGCTTTTCAGTGAGGGGATCAACCTCTCATTTGAAGAATATATATGATGAGCTTTCAACATTCCATATCAGATCAAAAACCTCCTATCATCTATTCATTTGCAGAGATTATTTAGCCCTAGGGCCATATTTTTATTTCGTCATTTTTGTATATTTCAGGAAACCCTTTCCAGGATATCTTGGAAATGTTCTTGGGAGCTTAGATCTCTGTTCTCGGCATTTTTTGAGCTATATAAAAATAGATCTATATTGATATATCATTTATGTAGTAGTTATACCCTAACTGTGTCATCTTATCTGAGGGCATTTGTATGGCAGCTATTTCTCATGTATTGACATGTTTACTTTTGGAGGCTTGCTTTGTACTACTTGAGTGGCTTAATTCTCAAGATCTTATTCCTATTATTTTTTGATATGCTTAGTAAAATGGTTGTACATTTTTCCCATATCATGGTGTGCTGATTTATTCACTGCTATTTCCCATATTGTGTTCATATATTACTGCTTCCCCATTTGGGAATATTACAGTGCTATCAGAGCATAATCTTGGCTCAGCCTGTGGATCACAACCATTATGCTATCAAGAGAATAAGAAGAAGGATAGAGAGATTAGAATGATGGAAAGAATGAGTTTCATCTCATCTCTTTTCAGATCCAAGAGGGACCTCACCAAGGAGGTCAAGTAAATAAAAATGGAGAAAAGCAATGAAACCATAGTAGGGTTTCAAGATGAGGAAGGTCCATGTACTTCTTATCAGAAAAAGAAAGATCCGGTATTGCATAGAGATCCAAAGAAACATATTATGACCTTTCCTTTTGAAGAAGAAGAAAAGAGGTATGGAGATGGAGGACACTTGGATCATGAAATTCTAAGTGAGTATCTTGCATAATATAAGTCTCAACCTAGAGCTTTCGAGAAGAATCTAACTCTACCACAGTTCATTCAGCTCAAAGAAGAAAGAAGACCTTGCAGCTATAGATTCCTATTGCATACTTTTGATGGGTCATCCATATGTATAAAAATATCTTGGGGAATGAAGTTGGGTGCATTCTTCCTACTAAATCCATTGGTAGAAAGAGAAGCTGTTGAGACTGCAGTGCTGCACCTTGAGGGTGAAGAAAACATTTGGTGGTTCATCCATTTGACTCATGCAAGAGTGACTGCATATGAATTTTTACTCAAAGGTTGATCAAGAAGTTTGATAAGAAGAAATTAGAGGAGAAGAGGCCTTCACCACCACTTGCTGCAGGAGCACATGCATTAGGAGAAAGAACACTTGCACCTTTGCAAAGTGGTCTTGATCTCTTGACATCTAGAGTCCCATGCACTATTCTAGAGATGCATGAGGAGGGGGGAACTTGTACCATCACTGCTACAGCCATAGGAGAGCAGCCATCATCATCAGTAGTTGGAGAAGCCATCATACTGGAGGAAGGAACCCTTGTAGCAGTACAAGATGTTCCCAAGCTTTACTAAGGTATGCACATATTTCCATTTCATGTTATTTCAGCACATCATATGGAGGATTATGGAGACATGTTGTCAGGGAAAATGCATGGCCTAGGGTCAAAGCACATTGCTGATTTGGAGCAACATACTATCACTACACTGAGAAGCCTTGATTTGTTCAAGGAGGATATGTACATTCATCCTAGTGTGTCATTGTTGAGATTCACACAACTCTTGGGGTTGGAGTGTATATTTTTGGAGGATGGGGTGAACATTGTCTTTGGCAATCAAATGCAGAACTATGTCTTCAACATTGAGCACGATCTTAAGAAAACAGATGCACCATCATGGAGATTAGCAGCGCTGTCATTGAGCAGCAGTGATGAGTTGGGGCCCAACCATTATTGGATAATTCCAATGACCTTTCTACATGTATAACAGAGGACAGGCAGAGGATTGATGAGAGAGATGTTATCTTCCATTATTATGAGGGATGCTTCTTTATGAGCACTTCACATCTTAATGAGAATTTTTTTCCTAAATATTATTTGGATCCTTATGGGATCAACTTGGTCATTGGTGAGTGGTCTTCATTTGGAGATCTCCACGATATTGCATTTCAACATCCCATGAAATGAAAAGATAGAAATATGATTTGGGAGGATGGTATTCTTCATTCGAGGGATGCCAATATTGGGCATCATGATAGAAACTCACCATTGGTTGGATGAGTGATGTTGATAAGCAAGAGGCTGGAAAGCCACTTGTATATTTATAGCACAGGGTAGCAGGAGGCAAGGCTGCGTTGGCTACCCTTGAAAGAGTTTGGTCATCATGTACCACTTTCTATTTGAAAGAGTATGTTGGTAGTTGGGATTTGGCATGGCACTTGCATCATATGGAAGCAAGCAGTTTGGGTGCATTATGTTGATATGGAATTCTTCATGTCAATCACCATATTTTCACCTCATGATTTGTATGATGGAGGTGTGAGGAGGTAGAAAGAGCTATTGTTGCTTTGGATACTCTTGGGAAAGTATGGGTTGTATTTCTCCAATATTTTTTATGATGTTTTAGGAGAAAGGAATGGCACAATCAAAGTGCAAGGAGGCTACCCTTCAGCATTGAAGCATCAGGAAGAAATCCAACCTAGGAAGGATACTTCCACACATAGCAGCATGATGGTGGATAAATTTGACATATGGCATGTCAAAAAATGGAGTCATGGAGTGGCAAGAGCCTTATCACTAAGGCCAACAATGCTGTCACTTGGGAATGTGTTTCTATTGATGGAGTGTTCTAAGGGGAGTATGCATCCCTTCATTTTTCAAACCTTCATGAGGATATTCTCATGAGAGGGCTCATCTATGGACCTCACTTTCAACCTAATCACAATGAACGGTAATAAATGTATTTCTGTAATTATTCATCATTTCATAAATTATTTTCATTCTCTCACCATCTATGTACAGTGCATTGCTCCACAAGAGGGAAATAGTATCTATGGGTTTCATGGTCATTCTAGGACCAACATTTATGATCGATATAGCCATTCTTTGCATAAATTTGGGAAAATGTGGTGTTATTATTGTGATTCTTAGCTGATATATAATGTCATTTACTACCTCATAGTAGATGAGAAAACATGCATAGCTAGCAACTTGTTGGGAGACAACTTGCCACATGATATTCTAAATCAGCAATTAGTAAAAATGCATTGTATCCACTGGAGAAACCATTGGTACCATCCAAAATTGCACATAACCTTCAGCATTTTTCTGATTTGGATACAACATGGTGATGATGTACCATTCACCTTGTATGGGATGGTTTTGGCTCATGAAACTAGAGGAGGGGTCTTTGGAGATCCAGTTGACCTTTTGTATCTTGATGGCAACATCATTGCAGCCCAATATCAACAGTACCTCTACAATTTCATAAGTGGAGGGAGAGACAGCATGGGGTAGGCCATTTTTTCTATAAATTTCATCAATGTAGCCCACCTTCTTTGCAGGAGCATAAGGTGGAGGAGTATTTCTATGAGTTACCATTTTGGAAGGTGACTCATTTTGTATGGATGATAAATTGGGGATGGGAACTTCACATGGGAATGATGGTTCCAAATACATTTTAGATTCCATGCCTCAAGAAGGCCTGTAGACCACATATAGTTGCTTCCATGGATATCCCACTTTTTCATGATGAAAGCCATTTGGAATTTTCACCAAAGGCATACTTATACACTTGGGAGGAGCCGCTTGAGGACATATTGATGAGAGAGAATCTTGTTCTTTGGAGGAACTTATCATATGAGGATGCTACAGGAGGAAGAGGGGAGGATCTTCAGTTTTATCCTTGCATTTTCTTGAGGAAAAACAACATTTGGGAGGGGAGGATTGTAATATTCCTAAATCAGCACACAGCTGATTGGATTTTTAAATTTTGATTTTTCCCTTAGATAGAGGAATAAGAGGGTAGGGAGACCAATAAATCTCCTTAGTAGGAATAAAATACATGCCTAGTGTGAATGGAGGTCATCTAAAAGATGGATTGAAGACCCTTAGGTGTGAAAAGGGGATGGAGCATGAATACTTGGTCAAATTTGACCAAATCAAATAGCGTTGTTATGGATGAGTGGCATTCATGGTGGGACAACGTAGTTTTGGAGGGAGATTGATTGCATGGAGGTGGTTACCTAATTGAGTGGGGACAAGGGTGAGGAAGCTCATAACTTATATAACTAAGAGGATGGCAGCCATATGGGGTTATGTTTTAGATTATTATTTTTATATGGTCTGTTTATACTTGTTGCTTTCTTAAGCTTTTTAGCTAAGATTACATGTGTTGTTTAGCACAGGGTATTCTTGGTTAGGAATCCCACCATTTTCCTTGAGAGGTCTCTTAGAAGAGTATTGTAGTACATGGTCCACTATCCAGCATCAGGCCAGGCTACAAATTCCTTCTACAGTGCAATATCTGTTGAGAATTGTGTTGAGTTTCGGGGTGTAGCAATGGAGGATTGAGAAACCCAACTTCTGAGCTTTTTTTCTAGTGAAGGGAGCAACCCTTCATCCAGGAGGCTTGTGAGGGAAATTATTGATCCTAATTTCATCATCTAGTATTAGGCTAAGGAATTTCTATCAATTACAGTGCATTTTTCTGAAGGAACTACGTTATTTTAGTGTGCAGTTGCAGTAGAGGGTTTGGAGCCCTAGTTGGGGGAGATCGATTTTCAGTGACAGGATCAGCCTCTCATTTGAAGAATCTATAAGAGGAGTTTTCATACATTCTAGATCAGATGAAAAACCTCCTATCATCTATCTAGTTGTAGAGATTATTCAACCCTAGGGCCATATATGTATATCTTCATTTTTGTATATTTCAGGAAACCGTTTCCGGGTTATCTTGGAAATGTTCTTGGGAGCTTAGATCCATGTTCGAGACATTATTTGAGCTATATAACAGTAGATCCATATTGAAATATCATTTTTGTAGCAGCTATGCCCTAAAAATATGTTGTCCTAGCTGAGGGAATTTGTATGGTAGTTATTTCTCATGTATTGACATATTTGCTTGTTGAGGCTTTTCTGTACTGCTTGAGTGACTCGATCCTCAAGATCTTGTGCCTATTATTTGATGATATGTTTAGTAAAATGGACGTACATTTTTTCCATATCATGGTGTGTTTATTTGTTCACTTCTATTTCCCATATTTTGTTCATATATTTTTTCTTCCCCATTTGGGAATATTACAAAACATCTATTAGCACCTTGGCTGGACATAACGTCATTCCAATGATTGCCTCTTTTAAATGGCCAATGGATATAATTTATAGAGTAAATTTAAATATTGTGGATCATTTCAATATCTACGATCCTCTCTATAAATCTCTCAACATGTTCCTCTCCACAAAGAACCAACATTGTTTTTTCACAAATCTCTTAACATAATCCTTAAGATCCCTCACAAATGTGATTTTTCAATATTTTAACAAATTCGTTGCCTCTTGATGCATTTTTTTTATTTCTTCCTTATATAAGTCATTCTTGATGATATTTTGGAGGATGGGTCAATGGTCCTTTATCAGACTCCCAAGGTACAAAAATTTATGACCTCCTGGTCATATGCTTTCTTGTATTCTTATAACAACTTCAACTCCTGACCCACAACGCACCTCCATAGTAACAAGTCTCCACCTTGCTACATGATACATCATGATACCTTCTCTTCAGTTTGGCATTTTGGCATCTTTTTGGTTCTGTTCTTTGGAAACCTCCGAGCACTCCTTGCTCTAGGTTGTTGCAAATATTCTCACCTTCCTTTTTTGTTACTGCACAGAGAAAAAAAAATCTCTTAACACATATTCAATCACTTGTAACCTTTTCTACTACTTCTCCTCCACACTACACATAACAATCTTATGTGCTTTGATACCAATTCATGAAAACTATTTTTGGGGTCTCTTCATTTTCTAGTTTTTTTCTAGTCTTCATCCTAGGACCTATGGATTATGATCCCACAAACTCAACTTATCCTCACTTCCAATGAAAATTTAAGAACCCTGTGGTATAAATCTAACATTAATTCATCGAACAAAATCAATGAATCTATGCATCAAGCCATCGACGCATTAAATCACCATGCAGACACACATAATTATATAAAGTAGAAATAAAGTTTCATTAATTTAACCACTAAAATATCACATATCATGTATTAGTGCCTTGGATAGCTAAATCTTCATTCTAATGGATGCATCTTTTCAATCCCTAAAGGCTACAATTTATAGAGGAAATTTCAATATTTTGGATCATTTCTAGATCCGTGATATTCTCCATAAATATGTCAACGTGATCCTCTCCACAAAGTTGTCGACATGATTTGTTTCACCAAGCTCTTATCATAAGCCCTAAGATACATCAAAAATATGATTTTTCAAGATTTGTAGCAAAACCCTTTCTTTTTGACGCATTTTTCTCATTTATCATTCTAGAAGTCGTTCACGATTGATTTTTCGGAGGATGGGTTGATGCTCCTACATTAAATATGATCCATTTAGATAATTCGAACTAGACCCAACTAATTCCAAACCTGGATATTGTGGTTGAGATAATATCTCAACAATCTCCAAAAACCCAATCCAAACCAACAAACCAAATCTACCAATGTAATCATTAATTATAAAACACTCCTTTAATGCTTATATTATAAAGGTTACATTACAAAAAAAATATTGAATTCACATTAAATTATTTTACATTGATCTTTTTGTTTGGACTAGATCTAGGATCTCATAGGATTCATTCTTTCTTTAACTACCAAATTCAAGCTACAACTTGATCCATTTAAGAGAATTTTTTTTTTTATCATTGTTGACATATTTGTAGGATCGAAGATTCTTGACTATCCTGAAAAACAATCTCACTATTGAATCACTCTATGGAAATACTTCCATCTATCAAAATACAATGAACTAGAATTTTGACAATTATATAGGTAAGAAATAATGATATTGAATGTATCCAACATTCGATCATACAACTTGAAATTTCTTTGCATGCAAAAACTTAAAAACATATAAATATAATTTGTAACTGTTGTTATTGAAGCATCGATGAACACCAAAACAAATCAACAAATAAAAAATTCTAGACATAATCTAATCAGTAATATGTTCTCTCGACACTGAAGAACTTGAAGAACCACTAACTTGAACTATGTTACTATGTTCAATAAATGGTTCTTCATGATAAAAATTTTACAAATAAAATTAAACTTCTTTACAAAATTATCCTCCCACAATTTAACAAAATATTTGAACAAGAAACTAATATAAGTTTCACCACCACCAAGAGCTCTTAAATCCACCTTTTAACACCTCGTTTAATGCACAGACAGTAGAGGAAGCACAAATTTCATGTAATTTCACAAACCATAATTTCAGCGACACCAAAGATAGTCTCAAGGGGGTTTCTAAAGACCATCCATGGATCTAAACATATGAGAATCACCATAATACAACAACCAATGTAATAGAGGGAAACAACCACACTATGAACAATACAATTATAATATTTAATAAGGCTCAAGCTGATAATAATGTAACACCAAACATAGCCATAAATTGTCTATTGAAAATTAATGTACACTTGTACCCTACAAGAGACATAGGTATATGCTTTTCTAGTTCCTTGTTTTGAGTTAAATTAACTAGATGACACTATAAGGAACATTATAGTGTAGCTTTTAGCCTTAACTATTGATTTAATTTTCTAGAACATGGTCTTCAAAACATCATGAGGCAAGAGCTTTAACTAAGGTAATTGTAAGTGTGTTTTTGTTTATGTGCATTACGATGGAAAATTAGAAGGCATGAACCTGAAATTATCTCCACAATATTTTGTGTTTTCTATCGCCTCGCTCTTACGATATTAATCCAGTTTTGGATTAGTGGTTCACAAGAATGACTTAATTCTTCACGCACAATGTCACACCTATGCAAAAATGATTTCCCTCTAATGTACCCTCACACTCATAAAATGAGGAAACATTGCAGTGGATAGCCATTCTTGGATAGTGATTCTAGTGGCAATGTTTTTAAAGAATGATTCTGAACTTCGGTTCCTTCTCAAAATCACACCCAAATAGACACACAAGAAAATATCAAAATTCAACACTCCATCAATCACTCGCACCGAAAAGAACCACTCCCACACACTAACCTATGTACAAGGTTTTAAACTTGCATAATTGGCATGATCATAACCCCTCTGACAAGAGAGCCAGGGCTGAATTGGCTTTGATACCATGATAGAATATGTAATTTCATACACAATAAACTATTATATAAATTTCAGTCCCAAAAATGATACATTTATATAGTTGGAACTAGATCCAACTAATTTCAAACTTGGAGATTGTGGTTGAGAGAATATCTTAACAATATCCAGCAACCCAATCTAAACCAACAAACCAAATATACTAATGTGAGCATTAATCCTAACATGATCAACTAAGATATTCCCTAAATATATAATTGAGAGAAGGATGCTGCTAAATGACAAAATATTCCTTCTATCACATAATTGATCAGGTCAATAGAAAAAATCAAGCCAAGATCTTTTAAAAATAATTGAATTAGGCATGAGAGGATGATAGGAGAAAGGAAATCTAGCGGCCATGGAGATGATTTCTCTGGGCTGGACTACACATGGTAAGAGTGACGTTGTTTGGTGGAGTAGAAACACCGTTGGGTGGATGGGTTTGGTGGAGTAGATATATCGTTGGATGGATGATGTATTTGCTAGGATCAATGATCAAGTTGGAGCCAATAAAGGCCAAAATCAAGACCGAAATAGTTTTCTTTTTATAGATGTAATGATTTCTATTTATCTAATAAAATAATTAATATGCAAGGGTTTAGTTTTCATGGAATTTAAATTTCATGAGAAATGATTGAGAATGATATTCAATTGTGGGATAAAAACTTATTTCAGAAAACATTTATATTTAAGTAGGCCTTTCAAAATAATGATTATAGTTATAATTGAAAAAATCATTCTTCTATCAAAGAATATAATTAGCCCCAACCTAAACTTATCTAATTTGATTTTTTCATTTATTTTTTACTTCTAAAAATAGAAAATATTAATTGTACAAACCATTTTTCTATCCAATAATATAACTAACCAAATCTCATTAAGCTAACATGAACTCAATCTAGTTTAAATTATCAATTACTTTTTTACCTTTAAAAGTGGAAAAAGTTTTGACTTTTGACTTTTAATTTTTTCTAACTTCCTAAACTTAATCTAGCTGAAATTATTATTTACTTTTTATTTTTACATTTAAATGTAGTTGAATTTTTCATATATATATAACTAGAAAAATTTTCCTTTTCTTTTTTATTTAATTTTTTCTTAATCCCTAAAAAAATCTTTTTTTATTTTAATTTTTAAAAATTCCTAAACAAAATATAGTTGAATTTCTTATTTATTTTTAAAAGTGGAAAAATATTTTTCTTTTATTATTTTATCTAATTTGTTTTCAAACATTTTCTAACTAGAAAAGAAACACTCAAACTTTAGAAAAGAAAATTATTTGCATGAATCTTTCTATTTGAGTATGCTAGGCTCATCCTATAAATATTTCGATGTTGTTAAAGGGTGTCAACAATAATCCCAGATCCATCTCTTTTGATTGATCATTTTGTTTCTACTATTCTAGAGCTTGTGTAGTGGTCAAAATAAAAATGAATTTTGATTTGCATTATGTAGTGGTAATCATGTTATTGACCACTCTAGTTACAATGCCTCCACTTAATGCAACAACTTCAAAAGCATATCAGGATGGTACCTTAGTTATGATATGCCTCATTTTTTCATATTCATATTTCAACGTTTTTATAGTTACAATTGATTTCTTGACACGGTGAGTAAATAATTCATTAGATTTTCATACAATTGTTGGTATATATTATAGTTGTAATATGGTGGCTCTGTTATGGCAGGAAGTAAATATTTCTCTGGAGCTTTAGAAAGAGAGACTCTAGCAAAAAAGGACCAAAGTAATCTACAGGTATACAATTTTTCATATGCATCATCATAGTATTTGCATCAACATGATATTTGAATTGAGTAGTTTTATGGATCTCATATGATGGAAATATTTATCATTCTCAAAACTCATCTCAGTCTCCTGCACCAACACCACAGTCTCCTTCACCAAAAACAAAATCTCCTACACCAACACCACAATCTCGAGCACCATTACTGTACAATGACAAATTTTATGCTCTTGAGAACCCTGCTCAGTCCCCTGCCCCAACAACAGAGTCTCTTGCACCAACACCATAATCTACAACACCACCACAGTACGATGACAAATTTTATGCTCCTAAGAACCCTGCTTATTATCCTACACCAAAAACAGAGTCTCCTACACCACAACCATATGATGGGAAATTTGACACTCCTCAAAACCCTACTAAGTCTCCTACACCAACAACACAATCTGCTACACCAACACAATATGATGGGGAAATTTATGCTCTTGAGAACCCAACTCAGTCTCCTTCACCAACACCGAAGTCTACTACGCCAACACCACACTAGTCCACTGCATGCAATCATTTCCAAAATTATCCCACACCACAGTCTCTTGTGCCAAGACCATACTAGTCCACTGCGTGCAAACATTTCCAAAATTATCCCATTTGATCTTCAAGCTATAAGCTACCTTCACTTTGGAAAAAATGGTAGCATTTCTTGTTGTCAAAATAAATAAATATTTAAATATTTTTTTGAGTGTAGTGTTATGGATCTTATTCTTCATATTCAAAGTTACAAATATTTTTTCTAATATAGTGTTACCAAGAATTCTCATTTTTAAAACATATCTAATATATTAACAAATTGATTGTAAAAAAAATGGATAATCACTATTATAATAAAAATTATGGATGATAATTCTTTCTCATGCTCCACTTTTTCACAATTGCAGAGAGAGGGAATTCTCTCCAAACAATTCTAGATCCATAGGGTTAATTAACAACTAGTTAATTTATTTTATGGCTAGATATCTTTGGTATAACACCGTTAATGTTGTTATATAAATTTAAGAAAAATGTGTATATTTTTATATAAATAATATTGTTGTTATATACAATATAAATCATATTGCTATAATATTCAAATATATTAAATTTACTTAATCCATATACACTACTTAATCGGGTAGTTGGGATAAAGGGTGTTTTAACAACAAAAAAACACCATCATTTTTTTAAAATTGAAGTTAAACATGAAAAGTTATTTGTGATAACAATTTTGATAATTTAATAAATGCTATAATTTAGTAAATAAATAAATGATAATTTAATCAACATTATAAAAAGATGTAAATACAACAATTATTTCACTGGTACAATATCATAATTTAACAAGTGTTGATCTTATCATTGAAGTGGAAATTATGTTTTAGTGGGTAGTAACCACTAGTAAGTTTTCACATTTAATTTTTTATTCTTACTTGTTAAAATGTTGAAAAACATATAAACTAAATTAATAACAATAAAACTACAAATTAATTGCTAGAGTCCTAAGCAAGAACTAAGTATCATTCCATTTTTTATTCCTGCCAATATAAAAACCCTTTACCCCTTATTTATCCCCTAATATATTGTGTCATTTTTTCCTGATTATATATCCCCCAATATGAACCCACGTGTTATGGTATTACTTCCCAAGTGAATCCCCCGTGCTTTGGAAAATCCTCTTGTGCCACATGTCTTCCCGTTGACTTCCTCCTAACATCAGACCTCTAGTTGTCACCCTCATTTTTACCCTAAAAAATACCATTTACCCATCCATTTTTCATGACCGACCATTGTTTTTCACCATTCACAGTCTGTTTTTACCAAGCTGAGTGCCCATGTAAAAATATGCAGTGGTGCAACTCCCCCCCTCACGTCACTCTCATCATCACCTCAGGTATTTGGTCAAGCCCCTATTTTTTTTCCTTTATTATTTATCAAATTTATGATGGATAAAATAAATAAAGTCGCTCCTGAAACCCCGCAGACTCGAGAAGGCAGATCTGCCCCTGATCTTGAGCCACTCATGGAATCCCAAGCTTAGTGCTGTGATATCGTTTACCCTTTCAATATGGATAATATGAGGTCTGAGCTTCTGGGTTATAAGTGGCAGGGTGAGGACTTGTTTAGTGTCATAGATTCAGGGCTTTTCTATCAGATACCCCCATTTGTCTATCATTTCCCTGAGTTCATAACCTGGCTTGTTGATGCATAGATTGAGCGAAAGGATATTTTTCTCTCCGCACAGGGGACTAAAATCATTGAAATCACTCCTCAATTGATAATGAAATCCCTGTGATATCCATCTTCTCCTGAGTGCGTCGAATTCACCGAATTCACCCTCTCATGCCATTTCTCAAATCTTCCTATTAAAAGGTAAAGGGGTTTCCTTGAGCTAATTACCGTGTCTCGTATGTCCACTATCCCGCCCATGGAAACTATCCCTCTATCACTCTTCCGTGAAACCATCCAGCCCATCCTAGTGGTAATTTTAGGGATGTTGGGTTTAGATAATGTGCGTGGGGTAACAAAAGAATGTATAGGGTTTTTATACATTATGGTGTGACTCGAGATTCTACTGGACATTCCCACCTTCATGGCCTCTACTATTCAATCTTATTTCCAAGACTTATCAACTTCAATTTGTTTTAGGTACTACTCTTCGGTTTTCTATTTGTTCTTGTTCACGCACATAGACAAGTTTTAGGGCTTAGGCCTAGACAAGTTCTCCATGTAAGATGACGAGCCAAATTTCATTTTTGAATGGACCCTCTCTATCCGTAAACACCCCATAGGAAGGGGGTAAATGAAATTTGCCACAGATTTCATGTCCAGGGCCTATGAAATTATACATGGCAACTCTCCACCTAGTATTTTCCCTGATCAAAAGGAGTTTCTCTAGTTCAGCGAGACAAATTGTGTTAGGATTGGTATTTTTTTGAAGATCACACTGAGATTAGGGTTTATGGTTATGAAGTGCCTCCTTTCCATCTACTAGTCTTCATGTCCATGAGAATCTTTGCCCTTGATTTCATTCAACAAGTCCAGGGTGCAGATAAAACTCATTTTGTGCCTACAAAGAAGGGGTATATTCTAAGTCTCTTGACCATGGTAGGGCCATTTAATATCATCTCAAGACATGCACTCCCTCTAGCTGAGGGACTGTTGTAGAAGATGAAATTCTTGTAAGGGGATGTATGGGACTATGATCCTAAGGGATATATCGAACACAGAAGGAAGAAAATTAAATCTGTGACATATGAACATGAACCTAGACCTCTAATAGAATGGAAAGCTAACTATGATTGATTTCCTTTGGATACAAAGATGGAGGCTAAATCCCCAGTTGCTGAAGGGAGAGGAGATAGTGCCGACAATGAGGTGGAGGTCCAGAATCAAGAGAGTTACCAAATGCAATAGGATTTTCTGGGTGAAGAAGGGGAATTTCACCTCCACAAAAAGCAAACAACAGAGGGACCCGAAGCACAGGGAACTGAGCAGCCCAAAGAGGAAGCCCCGGAGTACACTGGGAAAGAAAAATACAAGCCATAGTTATTTCAAATCTACGTCCTCAGAATTACCTTCGGGATACTCACAAGTGGTCACCCCAGGGCAAGGCCCCTCAGAGAAGGATACGATATTAGGAGTGGATTGAAAAAAGGGAGAAATGATGAAGGCAAAGAACCAGTCAGCCAAGGAAAAGCTGAAAGCCGATCTAGCTTAGTTCATGGAAAGACACCATACTAGTCTCTTGACAACTCTTGATGTGGAGAATGATCAGCTCATAGTCGCAGTACATCATTCATATTCTCATCCTTTGCCTCTAGGTTCAAAGTATAGAGCCTTGGAAATGATACTCGAGTTTGCTTCCATCCCATTGGCTACCAAGCTAAACCTACACAAGGATAGTAGAGAGATGATGCATATCAATTTTTCGAGACACACCCTCATGTTGGAAAAGGTTGAGAGAAAATTAAACAAGATGTCAAACACCTTGAACAGAGAAATAACAAATGCAAAAGCTCTTCCTAGTCATTTGATGGATTACAAGAAGATGATAATGGGTAAGGGCACTAATCCTAACATAGCAATGTTGACATTGTGTAGAAGACATAATTAGAGGTGGAGGAGTTGCGATGCAAGTTAAATATTCCCTGCTTGGAGCACATCCATATGACAGAGTTGGCTGAAGTTGAGAAACAGAAGGAGGCTCTCATAGAAATGATTCTCCAAAAGGACAAGGAGATAACAAAGCTAATGTAGAGAATGAATGAGCTCCAACATGCACAAGATAGTCATGTATACCTAGTTCAAGTGCCCTACAATCCCTAGAATTCCTCAGAACACCTAACCAAGGCCCTAACAGAGTTGAAGGCCTCATAAGATGAGACATGAACCATGCTCAGGTTGTTAGATGAAGCAAAAGCAGCCCTCATAGAAAATGAAAAGATGATCTTGTCCTTACAAAAATAAATGGATGCCGATTGTAGAGATTCTCATGAGCTGAACAGATTAGTCAAATATTTAAGAGTGCATCTCAAAGGTAATACATTGCTGGTGGAATTTAGACAAATAGTCTGGAGTGAGATAATGAAAGAGGTGAAGGATCACTAGGAGCTCATTGCCTTGGAAAATGATAAGAATAATGCCATCCATGATTTCAAGGTGCAGCTTGATGTAAGTCGCCAAGAGGGAAATTACAACATGGTGACCGCGCATGGATACATTTTATTCATCAATGAACTCCGCACTGAAGAGTTCGGCATGCATGGAGTGGTTGACTACTATAGGACGGTAGTGGAAATTATGAAGATGATACACAAGAAGGATGCATAGGTAAAATCAGCTGGATGTTTAGGGATAGTCACCAAAGGAGTGGAAGCATTTGATCCTGAATGGAATAAGGTGGTGGAAGCAATTTTTCTAGCTTGTTGGGAACCCCTAGGCATACTTCTCCCTTGGGTCACATATGAGAAATGGATGGCTAAGATTAAAGTAAGGGTTGACTCAACTTTGGAAAAGACCTCCCATATTAAGGCCAAAAACTTGGTGGCATCACTATGCAAGGAATTCCTACTACTCACCAAGGTCAAGCATTTTTTCTCTTCCACCTCAATTACTCCAAGTTGACTCAGTTGTGCGCACTGTTTGAGATCTTTAACTTTGTGCCCTTAACTTGTAGCCGCATTCACATCACAACCAATGGTGCCTCTGTCATCTCGCCAATCTGGCTCCTCCTCCAATACCACTTGGACACACACCTTATGACCTTCTGCAACCCCTCGGCACAACCATTGAAGATTTCATGATTCACCCCATGCAACAATAGTTACTTTTTTTTACCTTAATTTTTTGTTATGATGGTTTATTTGGTGGAATCATCATTCCACCCTTGTTATTGTTATTTTATATTAAGAAGAGTTTTTCTCATAGCATGCTACAACTGGACCATATCATTTTGATTCTGATGTATGTAGTGCAAATAAAAAAAGAGTATCTTCCTAGGAAAATATCTATCCAAGAGCTTATATAGGGAAAACTCAACAAGTATACAAGGGTTCTAGATTTTTGTGGAAATTTTGGGTCCATATTGCATAACATGTATGTAATTTTGTTTTGAGCTCTAAATGGATATATGAGAGAGATATTTTTGAAAGTTAATATAAGAATGACTTTTTCTACGGACAGATTCCAATCGAGATAATGAGCAGTATGTATGTGTTTTTCTCTTGTTTGTTTAAGCTTCTTTCTGCTTTGCTATTTGTTCTTCAACAGTCTCATGTGTGAAACGTTACTAATAGATGATTTAATAAATGAATTTGTATACATCCTCATTGAGGAAAGACGACACTCGTGCGTTAATTATCTTACAACCTTAATATCTCTCACCATGAGGTTATCTCTCCATTAACATCATATTTGTCATTTTTCCTCAGATCCTAAGAAGGAAAGACTCTTATTGCAAAATAAGGCCATCTTTCATGGGTTTTTTCTTCCTATTTCCTCTAAATTTCTGCCACCTTATACTTCCAAGTCTGCTCATTAGCCTTTTACTTGGCCTATTTGAGGAATCCTCGATTCTTACATCCCCGAGTCCATTTTTCAGTGATGTTAAGTGCATATAAATCTTAGTACCAGTGTTTTCTACATTTATCTTGAACCACAGTCTCATTTGTCCTAAATGAAGATACGCTTAGTTTTAGACTCTATATGAACATTTTAAATCCATTGATTCTTAAGATGTCCTAGGCACTAGTCTTTTGCAACTCAAGGTTGTCTCTAAGAGTGACAGCAAGCACTTTGACTAGCCTCCGCCTATGTCTCCATTCATGAATGTGATTGGAGATGTGGGTGGTGGTGTCTTGGTGTAGCATGGTTAGAAATTTCATTCCAGATTTGTATCGGATATGGAGCTGGAAGTGTTCAAGAAATTTCGTTGCTAAGGCACCAAAAGTATTGACTGCAGCTCGTAGTAACTCAATGTATCATTGGTAGTGTTGCCTATGAGGGTGCAGGGAAAGAGCCTTAGCTCAATATTGTCATCCACCATGATGGAATTAGAAACAGAACATAGATTATATTGGTGACATGTGTGGCTGGATCATCCCCTTGTTTCCCTTTGAAATTAGGGATACCTGAAGGAATCTTATGTGGTATAGGAGGTCAAAGAAGGTTATGATTGATGGGATCATTGGTCAATTTATATAGATCAGGGATGTCTAAAGTTTCCAAAAATGGAAATTGCATTGTTGCCCCCGAGTCTAGCTAAGGAGGTGTTGGTTAACCAATCAGACCATAGGTTATTCCCATCAAAGTGTTTCCAACGAGATATGCATGACTCCTCTGATAATAGTTTCTAGGTAGTGGAGGTGTAGGGGTGTAATTTTGTTGTCCATAAGGGTTATTAACTTGTGGGACAAAACGATGGTTTCCCTTGGGGTAATAGCTACCCCATTTCCCTAATTGAGGTTGTGGAAGGGTTTCCCAGATAAAAATGATAGAATTTTCTTGTGACATACTACTAGCCACATAATTTACCATTAGCATAGACCCTACACAAAAATTTTGACCACTAAGAGGAATCAGATTAACAATGGATGGACCTACTTATCCCATCGATTGGAGGGGTACTAAAGTGCCTCTCGGCATGTAAGTTTTGGTAGCACTGCCCCCTACCATAGAGGTCAAGGAGTTCGAACTCAATAAGGGATTCCAAACAAAAGGGTTGTTGAAGGGAACCTTGATAGTCCCACTAGTAGAAGCAGTAGCTAGAAGTCCAGGATCAGACATGAAAGGAGTGGAGACTGAAGAGTTATAAATTCCACTCACAGATGTTGTGACCAATTTTATGAGACCAGGTACATTCTGGTTATTAGGGTTTCCAATCAGCTATGAAGGACTAAGAACTGGCAGAGGAGGTGGTGGTGTAGCCGAGTTGGCCACCAGTGGCAATGATCCATTGGTCGTGAGTTATGCATTGGATGGGTGTGTAGCCGAAGACATTGCAGGTACTGGTGCTACCTGAATCAACACCAGCCCTGACGGGTCAGTGAGAGGAGGATTATAAGGAGGCACAACACCTTACATGAAAGGATCCTCACGTAAAAAAGTATCTCGAGGTGAAATGTGTGAAACAAGGGTCGACACGGGAGATTGTTCTTCTGAAGAAGACTCTGGGTCACCGAGACTGGACAAATCCTCTAGTTTCAATTGAGAAAGGCCTTTTTTCCGTCTAGATGAAGAGGCTCGAAGGACGCCATGACGACTAATAAATTTTATCAATATTTTAATGTGATATATTATTAAGTCTCAGTGATAGTAGAACCAAAAACCTAAAAAAAAGAACTCTAAAGTCAATCAATCAAGCAACGAGGGGGCATTAGGGGAATTTTGAGGTCTAAAATGGGCCTCCTAAGAAAAATGTAGAACTAAATTAAACTTTATAAGAACCAATAGGATTAAAGATGATGATGTCAAACATGGGGGATAAATCACCATTTTTTAATTAAAAAGGGTAAAAATATTAAAAAATAATAAAATAAAAAAACTACTTTGCAACTCAAATTTTCAACTTATCTCCCAAAGTGTTTACTCAAATTTCGAACGGGAGTACATGTTGGATGAAAATTTTAATTCCTCATCTAAGGAGTACCCATGTTGCATACTTTTGATGGACCCTTCTATGCGAAAAATTAGAAATACATGAAAAAACATGATTGCATCTCCCGAAGTGTTTACTCAAATTTCGAGCGGGAGTACACGTTGGATGAAAAATTTAATTCCTCATCTAAGGAGTACCCATGTTGCAAACTTTTGATGGACCCTGATATGCAAGAAATTAGAAATACATGAAAAAACGTGATTGCAATCACGTTTTTCATGTATTTCTCATTTTTCATGTAGCAGGGTTCATTAAAAGTATGAAACATGGGTACTCCTTGGATGAGGAGTTCAATTTTACATCCGGCGAGTACTCTCGCTCAAATTTTGAGTAACAAATTTGGGAGATAAGTTGAAAATACGAGTTGAAAAAGTAGTTTTTTTCCTTTTTCCCTCTAAAATTTGATGATGTAATCAAATATTATTTTATTATTTCCACTATTATTTTATAATTTCCTTAGGAGGCCCATTTTAGAGCTCAAAATTCCCCTAATTGGAAAGACCCTATCTGAGAACTACCGTTCGATGGAGATGAAACCCAGTATCACAATAGAAAACAGAGAGATATGGTCATATGTACAGTTACAGTTACTGTTACTCTTGAGCTTTTCCACAGCCTCAGATAATGGAGCCTAGCACTCTCATGAAGATGAGTACCCTCCCAAAAGCTGAATACAAAGTAGGTCCATTCGTGCGAGGTACCAGGGAATCCCACCCTAGTCACCTTGTTTATGTCCCTAGAATTATGGAAACTATGGATACCTTAAAACATAGACACTACCACGGGGGTCACAGTCATAGACAGCACGCTGTATGGGCAGAACACATGGATCCCCGATCCATTTTCAACATCCTCAAGGGGAACCCCAATACAAAAAATGCCCACTGGATATGTGATCGAAGGCATGCTACCTTCTCACACACACCAGTGTTTTCTCATGCTTAACTATGTTATGAGTGGAGCAATTCCAATAGTATGAGTGTAGTAGTATTTTTACTCTTTAATGACACTAGTCTCAAATTTTGTGATCTTCAGAATTTTTCTCACTGGACCTATCCCAAGATCCTAGCATTTATTAATATTTGCGTAATATGAGAAATATTTATTGATTTATTTTATTAAGCGCTTAATTTTAGTGTACTTGCATTTAAGTCTCCAGAGGGGGATTATATGTATGAATTTTATGTGACTCTAACAGAAACCATGCAGACAATTATTTTTAAATTCAATTCGATGAAAGAGTTAGTTCTACAATGAGAAATGTTTCATACATCCATGCAACAACAAACATCCAATAATGTAGTTCAACCTATGAAACATATAGATACCAATGCTCACTAACATCTATTTGACCCAATAATTTATAGAATGAAATCAACTATATCAGAAAACTAAAAAGGATAAAAAAATAAAATATTTCAAAAATTAGATGTAGCTAGGCTAACTTTTCAAAAAGAAAAAACTAATATGATAACAAGAAACCAAGCATAAAGATCCAGTTTGCAAAAAACAAACTGACAACCAGAAACTCAACAGACAGGGAAATCATAACAAGGGTGAAATAGCTAAGTTTAGGTTGAGTAATGTTGCGTAGAAAAGGTTACAATGTGTGAATAGAAGGACTAATGCACTGTTCTCAAGAAGGAGTTGCATTATAGCACTCTAGAACACACACAGGGGGTGCACTACTGAGGAAAAATTGAAATTATGGTTATTTAAGGCCTATTATAAACAATGTGAGTATATGAGATGGTTACATAGAACATCAAATGGTTAGAAAGGGATGTGAGCAGAACGGTAAGTGATATATGGAAAGAACCAAGAGTTTGGAAACAAAAAATTGGGAACTAAGGATTAGTCCCCAGCGGAGTTAGAAATTCTGCTTAGGGGTAAAATTCATAGGTGGTAGCTGGAGTAAGATCCCTCTCAGGCCTTTCTGAGACCCAAGGCCAACAGTAAGATTAGCTACAACATTCACAAAGACAATACATGCATGTTTATAGTAGTACTTGATTGAGAAAGTGTAGTAGATAAATATCACCTCGATGTATAGTGTCGCTCTATTGGAGAGCTCAATGGAGTGTGGTGGAAGTCTTTTTCACTGGCTCCAAGTTCGAATCTTTCAAGGAAACAACTAACTACCGTAATATTCACAGTGTTATCACAATAAACAATCAAAACAAGTATATAATGAGACAAGGAATCATGTAAGTCTAAGCCACTTATAACATGTATTTCTAAAAAATAGATCAATAGATGCAATAGAAAGACACCAAGTGGAAAAAATATAGCCAGTTCTATTATATCAAAGAAGGAAGATTACAACCATCAGTTTGGTCAAGCTTCCCTCAGTCCTCTGACTCCAATATCTCTCTCCTCAATATCCTAGTGTAACAATTCTTACTCAAATAGTTCTCAATGAACCAAGCTAGCCATGAAACCTCACACTAACAAATTCTCACTCCTCACACAATCAACCTTTCGACTTTGACAATGAGCCCTTGCCTCCAATTTATAAGAGTTTGGGAGGATCAACCTTGCCATTCTTCTCCATTAGTTTGATTAGGGAAAAATCCATGATGTTTCCATGCTTTTCTAGTATTTTTCCTCTTTGGATGTTTATTTAGGTTTATAAATGTACAATCAGAGGCCTACACTGTACGTTTCCAGCTTTTTGGATAGACTCCTTGAGAAAAAGCTAGAAATGTCAGTCTGTTACTATAGAATTTGTCCCTTATTCTTCATGAAACACAGGTAACGCTGCCCTTTTGGAAAAACGGTGTGTTAACCTAGACACTAAAGTTCCCTACAAGAGGCAAGGAAGCATTATAACTTGGCCTAGAAGTTTTTGGGGTGCGTTATCTTGGAAAAATAGGTCTCTGTCTAGTTCAAATTATTCCTTCCATGTGTCCTTCTCCTATGAGTTAATGAGGAGGTCATTTGCAGTATAAAAACCTCCCATCATAAATTGGGCACATGGCTCTCTTAAAATAATGGTATTTTTCAAGACAAATATTCCTCTCCATATAGTGTGGTGGCAGAAGTTTTGGCTATTTATTCACTCCTCCCTAACTTTGAGTTTGTTCATATTCAACTTAATATTATTGCAAACTATATTGATCGTTATTTATCTTGGGCCTATTTTTATGGGGCCTCTTATCAAGTGATAAATCTGTAGGGGGGGGGGATTCTGTACCTACAAGAAAATAAAATTTTCAATCTCCAAAGTGGATTGGGTAGAGGGTCCAACAATTATGCTTAAATCCTTAGTCTTAAGCTTCTTCTCCTATTTTTTATTTTGAAACAATGTCTTCAAATACATATTTTTGGATATTCTATGATCATAGTATATTCATTCAATAATATTCAAATATATTACGTGCACAAATTTATCCCATTTTAGAATATTTTTTCATCTAAAACAACCTTTTGACCGCATATCATATCGTCACATCTACAGGGAAAGATACACAAAAACATACTACTTATCTAAGGCTAGTGCTCTATAGTATTTGGGAACACTGAGAAGATAGGAGATTCAGAACCAGAATTCTATCGCAGTCCCTTCATAGAGGGTTTGCAACTAGAACAACAAAGGGGATAATCTATTTTGGACTACTATTTATTTATGTTATTACCCAGTACATTGGATGTATATTGTATATATTGATGTTCTTTCATATCTTTTAGAGACAAGTTATGGACATGATAGGGCATGTAATTTGGCCCTATGTATTTTTATGTTCTTTCAGATTTTTTGTGATGGGTCATGGACATGATAGGGCCTATTAGTCATGCATGTATTTTATCTTTGGTTTTTAGTGACTATTAGCATGCTTTTTGAATGCACATGGTGCATATATTGAATGCAATTTCCATTTTTTATAATTAAAATTATGATTTCTTCTTCGAAAAAAAAAAAACATGGTAGAGAGAGTATGCCAAAAAAAAATATATAGATTGTTGTTCATTATATCGTTCGAAAAAAATTGCTAAACTATATTCTAAAAAATATTCCTAATATAAGTACTAATTTTCAAAACATAGAAACTAATGAAATACATGCTTTTTTTTTGCTTTAGTCTTATCTCCCACATCCATGTTCTCCATCGTATAGTGAAAATTTTCTTCTTCCTAAAGGTCTTCTTGAATTTAGTTGACTGACATGATATGATTAGAGGCAACTACATGTTTTTCATCAGGAAACATTATACTTCCAACACTTGGATTTGTTGCTTCTACTAAATGAGAGTATTCATGATCATATCATTCTAAGAGATACATTGATGTTCATTTTCATGGACTTTGGTGGTTACTGGGAAAATTGAGGTTTTGTTGCTATTGACAGATTCCTCATATACACATAGAAATTTACAACATTCTTGAGCCTTCCTATAATCCATATTCAAGGACTAATACCCAATTAGAAGAGAATTATAAAAATCCCAAAATTGTAAGGCTTAGAACACACTCTTCATCTTACTTTTAGGTTATTTCCACTAATAAAAAATGTGCAAAAGGGGGAAAAGAACAGTGGGAAAGTGATATATAAATAGTGGAAATATGACATGTTCATTTTATCAACGTCAATACTTTGAATTTATATTTTCTTCTCTTCACTCATAGATTTAAAAGAACAATGAAACACTCCCTAGGCTTCAATATTGTCTCCATTAGAAACATCTATAAGCCAAGTCAATCTCCCTTAGTTGAAAAATCTCTAACTTAACAAAGTGAATATCTATCTGAATTTTCTATTTGATTCATTTAATAGAATTGATCATTTTTACTTGGCCAAGTTGATTCATTCAATGGAATTGATCTTTTTGACTTGGCCAAGTTGATTATTCTTCAGTGCCGAAGTTTCCACCTACAAGACTAAGTCTCTTCCTCCATCTAATGCACTAGTGATGTCTAGAAATATCATTGAGGATAGGAGTGATGGGCATCCAAATTATATGTAAACTTAGGTCTTTCTAACCTTTCCTAGGCACATAAAAATTATATTAAGTATTTTTTTATAGATTAAGGGGCCTAGTATCCAAATAAGGAGTTAGAATTAGTGGAGAATAGACTTTGCGGAGTAGAATTCTCCTTTGCATATTATTCTGTATGAATTATTTTAATAGTGAATGAAATCCATCTTATTTTCAGTTTGATTCACATTTATAGTGTTGATTCCTCTTAGTTTAAGGCCGAACCCAGTGACTCTAGTCTCTCCCATTTATGTATTTTATGCATGCATCTTCTTTATTTTATCTAGCTAGTATTTTTTTCTTCATTTTCTAGTAGAATTTGCTTATGAGAAGTTGCTTTTTCAAGTATGTCGATCACCTCTCTTGTGGGAAGCTTGGTTGTAGATATTGTGTTGGAAATCCAAAAATATATTTAATTTCTTGTTTGCAGTAGTTGGATATTGAATTAGCTTCCCTATTCATCTTTGTTTTCTTCCTTTAAATCATTTGTTTAGAAATATTTGAAAGCATGAAAAGAACAATATATATTTTGTTCATGTCAGGTTATGGGTTTACAAGGATGAGCATAATAATTTACACTTTTCATTCTATCACCATCACCTTCCTTCCTTCCATGGCAACCTCTTCAAGAATATTGTTTACAGAGATCATTTTTCAGATTTGTTAGAAGCCATAGTGTGCATCTTTCCTTGTGCAAGATGGGCTCCCGAGGAGCACTAGTCTTGTAAAGGGCTTAATACATCTTTAGATTACCTTATCACACCATATACTTCCTTCAGGAAACCTTTTGAGCCCACATATTGCTCTTGGATATAATCTTGTAGAAAAACAAGCTAATCTTGTGGGACTTTGTCTCGATCCTATGGCACTACGAAAAAAACCTCTAAATTCATTACAATTTTCCCCAAAACACTCTTCACCACACCTACTAACTCCATCATAATAATATTACCACTAAAATTAATAAAATGGTTTCATAGACCTAGTAGGAACTTTTCTTTGGTTAATAAAGTAAATAGACAATCATTCCCAACATTCCTATAGAAAAACAATAGCAATTTTCTGTTATTTTTTAGCATGTGCTACCAAAGATATTTTTGATTGATTAAAATTTTATTTATTCCTAATAAAATTCCACTTAATAACAAAATTTATTCCACTAATTCTATAATTTCTGGTTTTCAGAGTATTACTTTTCTGATCATTTTTTTCACATGTTAACATGAGTATTGTTTTTTGGTTCCACTACTATTGGAGTCCTAGGACATCATAATTAATAATAAAATTTACCCTGTCTCATTTTAATTTTATTTTATTTGGCATTTGGCAAGCTAATCAAGAGACAAACATCATGTAGCAATCTTGTACCAGTTTTTTTTCGAGATATTCCTTGCCCTCATCTGCTCCAAATTGATGGTAGAAGTGGATATATATCCTATTAATTCTCTAAGACCACTTTGGTTGAGATGAGGCTTGTTTATGTCACCATTTAGCTCTTACATTTATTTCTTATTGAATGTTGATTTCTGTAATTAGTCTAGATTTCCGTTCCACAATTTACTTTATGCAAAGTTTTATTTCCTTCTTTCAATATTAGTCTAGGAATTTCCTTTCCTCCAAAATAGAATATATTTCCTTGAATTTTATTTCCTTTCCAGCAATATAGAGTATATTTTCTTAGGTTTTTTTTATGTTTTACATTTTTGTAAATAGACTAGATTTCATTTTTGTCATTTACTTTCCAGCAAAAGTAGAATATGTTTGTTTATTGTTATTTACATTTTTCAACTTAGGATTGGTGACATACCTAAATATTTTTGTTGAAGAATGTAACTATTTTTGGTCTTCGTAATTTTTCTTAAGTCATAATGAAATATATTTATAAAAATAAAGAAACAAAAATATTATTAAATAAATTGGCTTGTTTAAGCATGGGTTTCATGCTTGTGTCAATTGTTTTTAGGTCAAAGTCCCCATTGAAGACTTATATGGTTTATGTCAAGTGTCCTTGTCCATGTAATATTGTAAAGAAACCTTATCGGGAATTACTTGTGAAGAAAGAAAATTATTTTAATGTAAATTAGGTCAATTTGGCCTCCTCCACCAAGTTAGCCTCATTAAAAGAATTCGATCACCTAATATGAGTATATATAAGAAGAAACTCAACCCTTTTGGAGGAAATATAACACAAGCTTGAATTGCAATAGTTGGGAAGCAGAAATAGTGTGAATTTAAATAAGGAATCTAGAATTGAAGTTTTTTGGTCTCTCTCTCTCATGTGCAGCGAAATTTTGAAGTTGCACCAAGGTCGAAGTTGTGAAGCTACTGCATCATAGTCAAAGTTATGAAGTTGTTTCATCAAGTTCAAAGTTGTGAAGCTACATCAAGGTCAATTTTTTTAAGCTTCTAGGCTGAAGCTATTGAAATTTCTAGATCGAAATTTCAGTCCTAAAGGTGGGTTGGAGTTCTATTTCTGGGAAGCTGAAATTATGGATTATTGTTGGGTTCATGCTACTGGATAAGAAACTACTACTAAATCTTATTGGAAGGTTGAATTGGTGGAGGAGGAAGGTTTGTTGGTTTAGGGTATTGGTATATCTCATTCAAATTACTAAAGGAAGAGTTCTTGACTAGGTTTTCCCCTATATAGGGATTTTTCCCTAGTTGTGCGCCTACATTTGGTGTCCTTGATATTCATGTTTTGGTTTTGGAAATTTCTTAATGAATTAATATAAAATAAGAACATAAGAAAATATTATAATAACTCAAGGAAATCACAAGTAATTATCAACAAAATAAAATATTTCTTCCTAATAGTGGATGGAGTAAAGGACAACCTCATTTCATATATATCCTGCAACATAGATTTCACTCCAGAATTGTATGAGGCTCTATCCAAATTATTCACAATTAAGAACATTGGTCAAATTTGAAGCCTAAAGAATGAATTAATAACTATGAAGATGACAAAAGACGATATTTTTGCATCCTTATTTATAAGGATACGTAGAATCAGAGATGAAATCCAAGAAATAGATGAAATTGTACCAGAAAAAAAGATTTTTACTACCGCCCTTCTAGGAATACCAACATCTTGGAGTGCCTTTGCATCAGGACTCAACAATTGGAAGGATACTCCAACATTCGAACAAATGTTGAATGCTTGTAGTCAAGAAGAATTTATAATATTGTTAGTAACAAGAAAGAGAATTAAGAGGATAACATCTCAACTTGTTATTCCGCTCATCACAAAAATAAGGGAACCTTTAAGAAGTTCAAATTACCTAAGAAGAAAGTAGACCTATCAAATATTTAATGTTACAATTTTCACAAGATGGGTTACTACAAAATTCATTGTCCATATAATCCAATGAATATGAAGAGAGAAAGATAACATTAAATTTTTTTTGATGGAGGTCAACCAAAGAAAAACAAGATAGATGATTATTAATTCAAATACTTATTTGCTAAAGACTCTTAGGGACACTATCCCTTACATATCCTTCTACTTTTTGGAATATTCTTATTTATGTTTTTGTTTCTAGAACTTGTAGCTCTAACATGGCTTGTTAGAACATTTTTTAATTATTTTGATAAGTTGTAGGTATCCGTCAAGGTTGGGTTAAGAGGGAGCCTCCACCAATTTACCAAAAGATAAGTATTCTTTTCTTTGTATTTTCATGTTTTGGTTTCCTTCTCATGTCAAGATTTTGTTTGTATTATATGCTAATAACCTTTAAATTTTCCTTGGTTAGAAAAGTCCGCTAAATACACTAAGGTTATGGAGGAGATTTCAAATAATATACTTTCAGTTGTAAAGGAAGCCCTTCATTAATTAATTTTATACAAGGTTTTTAAGTAACAAATTGAGGTATGTATTAAACTATAAGTTTTGTTTTATTCATAATAAAGGTATTTTAATTATTTTTTGTACATTACTAATATTTTTATGTCTAGGGTTTTGAATCACAAAGATTCTTGTTAGGGTGAGTAATCATTATATTGAATCTACCTTCATTATATTATTATTCTTATGGAACCCCAAAAGGGTTAATTTTAAAACCCTAACCTAAGGGTGTGTCAATATTGATTATGAAACCCTAGTCTACTTAGGGTTATTGATGAAATCTAGAAAATATTATTCCTTTGATGTTTAGGATTTTGATGGAAACCCTAGTCCTTTAGGGGTTTTGTGGTATGTATTGAAGCACTAGAAATTTAGGGTTTGGTAAATTAGGTTTTATAATAAATACCCTTATATTAGCTAATATGATTTCGTAGGAATGAAACCCTAGGTATATATTCATCTGTATGATCGAAACCCTAGTCTAAATGAAATTTTTGTATATCTATTTTCGATGCTTTGATGTTTTTGTATTGGATTTACGTAGTAGACATCTATGAGAAATGTTAGTGCATGAATTCAAATGTATGTATGCATGAGTATGCTAACCTAATTGATGATGCTCATATTTTGTGAATTCTAGGGTTTGTAACAAAGCCCTAGTAGAAGTTTTATATTCTAGAACCATAGTAGAGTCTAAAATGTATAGTATAATTGTTGTTTTATTGTTGATATCTAATTATTTGTCTCTAATATGGAATCAAGGGTTTGTGAGGGATCATAGTAGAATCTGTCATATATGAAAATAATATTGAGGCTCTACATAAATTGAGACTGATTTATTGATTAAGTTTCCTTATGTTATAGTCTAGGGTTTGTAGCAAAACCCTAGCAAGAAGTTGAATTTTAGAAGTATGTGTTTCTTGTTGAGTATGAACCTAAGTACATTTAGGTATTTTATTTCTAAAGTCTAATGCTTCCATTATTGTATTAACATGCTTCTGATATAGTTAAATCCATGCTTCTATATATGTGTTTTGTTGTACTTGCTATTTTTTTTTTTGCAGGTACATAATCTTCAAGATAATGAATATGTTTGTATAAGAAAGCTATAAGTATGATGATAAAAATTACCTTGATGAAATCGTGAAAGTTTGAAGGTTATCTGATGTTATAGAAGAATAAAGTAGTTGATATCCCTAAGTTAAGAGGGATCTAGTATAGAATAAAGGGTATATATCCCCAATTAAGAGGGGGGGCACATTATGAAAATGAATACTACAAATGAATGTTCATGAAAAATACCTAAGAAGTACTGAGAATGTATTTAGAATTGTTGAAGAAATGAAAATAAGAAATATTGAAGAAAAATTGTATATGGATAACTTAATGATAAAAACACCATCTAAATGAATGAGAACCTCGAAGTTTTGAATTTACTTGTATATTTGAAATTTTTTTATTGATTGGGGTTGTGTTTGAAGAGGTAAATATCCCCATAAATAAGTACAAAAACTTGGGAAGCATGCTTGGAAAAATGGATGTTTTTAGTTTATTATGAAGAGTTGAAGCATCTCATGGCAAATGATTGGGAGGACATCTAGCGAGCCTATGTGTGTTTGATGCCTAGATCCAAAATTTGCAGTGTGGTGTTGGTCTTGGAGCTCTAAAATTGCATACGCATATAGATCCATAGGTTAATGGTTAGTTAGTGAGTTTGATGGTACATAGACTGGCTGAAATCTTTATTCCAACTTAGTCCCACTTGGATAAATATCCCTAGTCAGGTATCTTGTTCGAGGCATTAAGTGTGCCAGAAGTCTTTTTATTTAATTTTGGAGATATTCCATGTACCTCTTTAGATATAGGTATTTATGAATACCTCCATAGTTAAGAGGGAGTGTTCAAGAATGTAACTAGTGTCAGCCTTAATAATTGTACTTAATTCATAATGAAATATATTTATCAAAAGAAAGAAAAGTAATTTTTATTATTAGATAAATTGGCTTATTAAAGAAAGGGTTTCATGCTTCTGTCAATTGTTTTTACGTCAAAGTATCCATTGAAGACTTCTAGGGTTTATGTCAAGTGTATTTGTCCATTTCATTTTGTAAATAACCCTTCTTGGGAATTATTTGTCAGGAAATAAAATTATTTTAATGTAAATTATGTCAATTAGGCCTCCTCCACCAAATCAGCCTCATTACAAGAATTCAATCACCTAATTTGATTATATATATGTAGAAACTCGACTCATTTAGAGGAAATTTCACACAAGTTCAAATTGTAGTAGCTGGGAAGCAGAAAAGGTGTGAAGTTAAATAAGAAAGTTGGAATAAAATTTTTTGGGTCTCTCTCTCTCTCTCTCTCATGTGCAACGAAATTCCGAAATTGCATCAAGGTCAAAGTTGTCAAGTTGTTGCATCAAGGTTGAAGTTGTGAAGTTGTTGCATCAAGGTCAAAGTTGTGAAGTTACTTCATCAAGGTCAAATCTCTGAGGTGCATCAAGTTTGAAGTTGTGAATATTCTAGGTTGAACATATTGAAATTTCTAGATCGAAACTATATTCCTAAACTTGGGTCAAAGTTCTATTGTTGGGAAGCCCAAATTTCTAGATTGTTTCTTGGTTGAAGCTGCTGGATAAGAAGATACTACTAAACCATATTGGAAGGATTACTTGGTGGAGGAGGAAAGTCTTTTGGTCTATGGTCTTGGTCTATCCCATTTCAATTACTGAAGGAAGAGTTTTTTACTAGGTTTTCCCTAATATAGGGGATTTTCCCTAGCTATGCACCTACTTAAGGTTTCCTTTATATTCATGTTTTGGTTTTGGTAATTTCTTGATGAATTAAGATAAAATAAGAACATAAGTAAAGATAATAATAACTCAAGAAAATCATAAGTAATTTTCAACAAAATAAAATATTTTTGCCTGTTCAATTTCCAACACTTTTCTCATTTGAAGTTTTTTTATTGTCTTCTTCAACTTGCATCAAAGGGAGCCAGATTAGGAAGAGGAAGGTTTATGTTTCACATATAGTATCGGCCCCTCTTACTTTTTTTATGAATCCCGGGTTGATAATTTAAGTTGATAGCATCAAGATTTTTAACATTGTTGTTGCAATATTGGGGCTCATCAAGGAGATTCATTCTCATAATACTTTAAATATGCACCAAGTTATCTTAGACAATAAATCCCATGATTTTCCTACTTCACTTGAATAGTGGTTTCATATCTCTCTATTTCCAAGAAAAAAAACACATTTCCCAGCTAAGATGAATAGACCAACAATCAATTTAATCACCCAAAGGTAAAGAGGAACCTCAAATGGTTTGTGTATGGCTTGTACAACCATGGGATTGAGAGAAAATGATTTAGGAAGGTGTAAACATTCCAAAGTAACTAAAAAAATAGATTAGCTATGTGAAGTTTAGAAATTTAGTTTGCCAACAAACTATACTCTATTAGGATTAGGATGAAAAGAATAGAAATTGGTTGAAACAATCAAGAATGCATGAGATAAATCAACCCATGTGTCAATAGAGTCATCTAGCCAACTGGAAATCGAATCAATCATTGGAATATTTGATTGATGATTCATTCAAGAAAAAATTAATGTTGGCTACAAAATATTCTCATTAAATAAATTTATCACCTAATTACATTAGGTGTGGATGGATCGTAAGCAATATCCTACAAACATTCAAATGAAGATTGTGTTTTTTTAAAGATCAACCACATGGTACTAGTGAATTCTATCAATTTTGTAGTGAATCATGGTAAGCCATGTTTTCGTATTTTCTTTCACCAACTACATAAAGCATTCAAATATTGGTCATTAACATAGTCACACAATCATTACTCAAGTGATAAAACTTACCATTGAAGAAAAAATTATAAATTACAAAATTGACATTTAATGGGAGTTATATTATGCTAAGGAAATAAATACAAAGGGGTTGGATACATAGATGTGTATTTTTACCCACATATATAAAAGAAAAAAAATGCATATGACCATGGCTCAAAGACACCTTCACTCATCATGGATAAGCTTCTTATTTCTTTCGTCCAATAATCTACAAGCTCTCATTTTTCTTATTCTCTTCTACAATTTCTCCTTACCTACCTCATTTATCCTTAATTATTATAATGTGTTTCCATTGGACATCCAACCATCATAATGGCTCTCCACTTCCATTTTTTCTAAAAATAGGGAGAAAACGAAACAAAAATGGGACAAGTTTACAAAATTTACAAAAGGTAAATAAATTTGGTGCTTCTAACAAAATTTAGAGAGTACATAATTTGGAACACACCTTCCCATTTTCCAGCTTTTAGTTTCCAAAAGTGTCAACTACCTTCATTCTTCTTCTTCTTAAATCATCAATAAATTTTACAAATCTTAAAGAAATGGTTCCTTGTTTATAGGATGGAAGATAAGAGATGGATACTAGCTTCCTTTGGAATAACCCCGGCTTCCATGCCATGGTTGGATATGACATGCATTGTTACAATATATCATCGGACACCACTACTCCTTGGGTTATAATTGCAAAGCATCATCTCCTTCCTCTTGACCTTGACTCTCCAATATTTCTTCTTGGTTGTTTGGTTCATGGGATGGAGTTTTGGGTGAAGCCTCCAACATTTGGCCTCCCAATATCTAGTCAATATATAGTATTAATAATGGTACCTACATGGGTTTATTAGCCTTCTACAATATGAACAATCACTAGCCTTATGACCCCTTTTCTTTAAATAGAAACAAACCATGTGATACCATTTACATGTATCATTAAGCTTTCCAATTTGGTTTCTTGGAGCCCCAATATTTGGTCTGTATATGGATCACAAAACCATCTCATTTTTACCCTATACCAAGCCTTTACGAGTGTTTTCCTCTGAGATAATTTTAGGTCAATTAATTATGCCAGAGCATCTATAATATTTTGTTTGTTTTAATTTGGGGTTTTTTAGATGACCAATGTATAAAAAAATTGCGTTCAAATGTGCTTAAACTTTAGATAATATTAATTAATAAGGAAATGGTTGTTGCTTTACTTCAAACAGTGATTTAAGATTGCATGTGTGAAAGCAGAAAATGTAAGAAAGTATGATGAGTTAAATATTGAAATTGAATTTTTAATAATCATAACTGTGAAAGACTGTCAAAAAATGTTCAACAACTTAACAAAAAATATTTAACTTTATGAGGATGATGATAATTAATTTAGGTAGAGGGACTTATAAAAGCTGACAATTCAATAAGTCGTTCTATAATATAGATAATAACTTTAGAGGATTTAAGATAGATAGAATTATAGATTCTTATTACCTAATTATCTTCATAAACATTAAACATATGCAAACAACAAGATGTAATGAAAACTGGAAAACTTACAAGAGAACAAACTGATTGAAACATACCTAGAATCCTTTTATTATCATCAATGATCAAAACTCATACACTTATACTTACAACTTCTCATCCAAGGGTGAAACACTTAGTAAATTGAATGGAGAGTTATTTATACTAGTTTCTATCACTTAGAAGTATTTAAAACTGATTACAAAAATAGTATCAAATTATAGGAAAACAAAACTGATGAGTGATTTGTCATTGTTTTTTAGGAAATAGTTGATGATGTGGCCCAAAAAAGTTTGTTGTGTTGTCATGTTGTTGGAGTCAAAATTTAATCAATGGTTTCACATAGCTGATCCCAGATTTCTTCACTAGGAATTTCCAAATTTACCACCTTTATGAAAACTGCATCTACCTCTGTATATATTTCAAATGTAGGCTTGTTTAGGAATATATGTTTGATATCAAGTTTTATAATTAAATAAAACTCTAAAGCTTCAAGAAAAGATTTTCTTGACACATGGCATTTAATCCCTGCAAAGTTTTCCTTATCGGTACTCCTCCAAATTTATCAGCTTCACATTTGTAGCTACCATCCACGCATTACTCTCTGGTTCAACATATTAAAATTAGTGTTAAACCTTTGGAAATAAATTTCCAAGGTTTGACACTTGTTTTCCAATTGATTAAGTAAATTCTTCTTTTGAAAAACCTTTTTTTATCTCTAGGATGGTGGTTTTTCTTTCTGAAATATTAATCTACTCCGAATTTGCTTTGCTCTTTGAATTGAGAACATTAATCATGTCTGATGCTTCTTCTTCCCTGGTATTGAGTGTTTCCTTTTCCTTCTCTGTGAGTATCCTACATATGTTAATCAACTATTGCTGCTAAAAAATAATAAGTATGGATGGCCATACATATTTCATTTCTTGACTAATCTCTATCCATATACTTTCCTTTACTTGGGCCAAGGTGTCTGCCATTAAAAAATAACTTTCCAACATCTGAAATTTAAGTCCCAACATATGAGACTTTTGCATTTCTTCCATATATAAAGTGTCATTTTTAATCTTCTAAGTTTCTAAATTCCTAAATTTCTCTACCAACTTCTCATTTTCTTGTTTTTGTATGGCCAAATCCTAAACTATCATGACTGAATCACCTGTTGTTGATGTAGATGCAATGGTTGTTGATGAAGAACTAAGTTCTATACCTATAACTTTTATTGGAACTGATGTAACTGGAATCGTGGCAAGCTGAGCTAACTCCTTTTCCTTGAGAATTCCTTCAATCTCCTCCTTCATCTTCTTTATCTGAATATTCTGCTTAATGATTAACTTGAGCATCTCTTCTCTATTTTGTTTACTCTCTTCAATATCATTTGTTTGTGGATATTCTGTATAATGTAACTTAAGCTGTTTCCACAGACCTAAAATATTTGCATTTTTCTTCTTCAATATTTCTTCTACAACTTTATAGTCTTTTGGATCATATCCAATTTTAACTACAAGGTCTTATAAAGACTTTAATTTATTGTCTTTAGCTAGAGAAGAGATTTTGTCAATTTTAAGTTGAGACTGTACGTTTGATAAAGCAGTTCTAAGCTAGACAAATATATGGTTGTATTAATCATGGTTGAGAAAAGAATCTCACCTGAATTATTATGCATATCCATTTTATCTATTGGATGAATAAATGTGTCAATGAAATATGAGAAGGTGAATTTGGCTTTAATAGACCTGACCATTTCTATCCAATGGATGAATGATTGGTTGACCCCTTACTCATCCATTTTGTTGAGAGTAATTGGAAATGAGTCTCCTTACAAAAAAAAAAACATGTATATAAGTATAGAAGTGTACTTAAACATCCCTTGTGTTGTCAAATTCATAAGCTTCTCATGCATAGTATCAGCCAAAAATTGACTGTAATTATACATGAAGGCAGGTTGCTGATCTTTTGAGAAAATAGAAAAGAATCCAAGAATTGATTCATCTATTCTCTTATCATTTGGATATCCTAGTAGACAGGACAATAAAGAGATGATATTTCTAGTGGCTTCAGGTAACATTGAGGACCAATAGGGTGTCTTTCTTTTGGGTAATTCAACATCATCAGGTAAAAATGTCTCAAATATTTGAGCTCTTTGGCAAAAAGTCAGCTTATGGTATAGATCCATAGGAGTTGCTTGGGAAAAAAGGCTTAAGGAATAAATTTGAGGAATAAGCAGCATTTTATTGATGGTTTATGTAGTGATGGATATCAGAATGTCACCATTCTAAGCCATTGCTACTCTTTTGAGAGGGTCATATCTGGTTTCACACTAGATGACCAAGTTTTGGAAGTTGTAATTATGAGGAAAAGATAAAAGGGGCAGAACGGATTCCCAAAATTTAATCTTATCTTTCTAATCAATATATTTTTGCTTCAACCACAGGTGTAATTCATGAAACTCAAATTTTCACTCTATGTCAGCAATTTTATAATATGAATCGGTAAGGGGAATGTGGTCGAGGTTGACCTGGCCAGCAGTGGAATGGTTTTCATCAGACATTGGTTTCCTGCTCTTTCCTTTCGGGGCCTTGTTCTCAGAGGAAAGAATAAGAAAGGGAAATGAAACAGAGGGAATTAGAATGTGATCCTCTATGGAGGTGATAACAGCTACTTGAAAATAGTGCACAAATATATTTGAATACCTGCAATGCAATAGTAAAATGATAATAGCAAAAGTGGTAAACGGGTGAGCTAGGATTTATTTATATAGTTGCAGAAATGGATCTATGGCAACCGTTTGATAGTGTGATCATAGCTGTTAAATTATAATGGTATAGGAGTGTGACAGAAAATGGCTAATCAATGGTTGGGGAGCGGACTCATAACGGGACAATGGGGCATAACGGTAAGTAACATGGTGGCAATGGGTAGGTGAGGAGAAATCATTTCATTTGATGTCAGGAAATGGTCAAGGAATTGGGTCATCCGACTGTTGGCGAGAGTAAAAACCACAATGAGGGAGAAGGTAGATTTTGGAGGGGGTAGGCAGTGGTTTGTGGTTTTGACTAGAGGGGTAGAAAATTAATGTGAAGGTGACACATAAGGAGGGCCCACCGTTCATGAAACTACTTTTTGGACCCTCCCCCTGCCCTTAACAGGAAATGGGCAAGGGAGTTTCAAAATACTTCCCCACTGTTGATCTAGGTGGGGAAAAGATCAACAGTTGAAAAGTGCCCCAACGATAATAAAAAACGACAAATGTTCTTGTCCTTTAGCAACTTAGGATAAAAAAATATGTGTCGATATATTACAAATGAAAATTAATGCTTAATAAAGAAAATTAACCAAAATTTTAAAGAAAATAAACTATTTACTAACAAATCATGGCGCATTTAGACAAGCAACTATTGCAAATTTATTTTCTAAAGCTAAGAAAACATTTTTTATTGATTTTCCTAACATTTTTATTTTTATTTTTCTTCGTTTTTCAGGGAAATTTATTCCTATCATTTTCTTGATATGAATAATCAAATTTATAGAAGTCCTAATATTTGTTTTCTATTCATATCCAAACTTAAGATTTTTATTTTTATTTTTCTAATGTTCTAACTTATCAAACCAAATAATGCTACAACATCAGCTCCAACTGGGAACTGCTTCCTCCTATAGGATGCAGAGAAAAATAATATCCAACTGCCTTCTCCTTGGGCTAATGGATTCTTTGTTGTGAAAACAAATAGACCTCAAAAATTCAAACAAACCGGTAATGTACAATGATTATTTTGAATATTCTTCTGCATCTTTAGTACTAGATATAATGATTAGGAAATATTCCATTGACAGGAAATGAAGAAAATTGTCCTTCCAAATTCTGTAAAATTAAGGTATTGTTACCATTTACTTCAAAAATGCTGAAAGGTCCAAACCAGAGGTTATCAAATTTTCCATGTTTTCCTCTGTCCTCCCTCCGAGAAACCTATCTCAATACTAGATCACCTTCCCTGAAATATATTTCCCTTGCCTTCATATCAAAAATACTTTTCATGTTATTCTTCTATTTCCTTAGCTTATATTGACTTTCATCCCTATTTTCATTTAATTCAATAATCTGATTGATCCTTATAGAGAAATCATCAAGTTCTTCATTAACTTCTTGTAAAAAATTTAGAACAAGGAAAGCTAAATTGGTAAGAAAGATGGCCTCTTTACCATAAACCAGCTGAAATGGAGATTTACGTGTTAACCTTTTGGGAGTTATTATGTTAGCCCATACTCCATAGATAAGATGGTTGTCCCAATTATTCTTATGATCTTCTAAATTTTGTTTAATTACCTTGACTAGGGTCTTGTTTGATGACTCCGCAAGACCATTTCCTTGTGGATATTAAGGAGTAGAATGATGTAGTAAAATTTGATAGTTCTAACAGATCTCAATCATTTTTACACTACTTAATGTTGTTGCATTATTAGTTACTATTTTTTGAGGACATCCAAATCTGGACAGAATGTTTTCTTCAATGAATTTAATCACTATAGTATCTGTGGCATTTCTAACTAGAATTTCCTCCACCCATTTGGTGAATTGGT
This sequence comes from Pinus albicaulis, assembly GCA_034641835.2. Classification (NCBI taxonomy): domain Eukaryota; kingdom Viridiplantae; phylum Streptophyta; class Pinopsida; order Pinales; family Pinaceae; genus Pinus; species Pinus albicaulis. The sequence continues at coordinate 1,109,116,658 of CM076584.1, forward strand.
CTGTGGCAGTCAAAATCCACTTTGTTGATTACTTGATGTTGGATGAATTTATCCTATAAAATCCAATCCCCATTGTAAGAAGGGTGTTGAAACTAACACTGGAACTAGTGGAAGGGCTCCAAGCTTTTGCTTTCCAGAGAACATTTGACATAGAATGAAACTTCTAACCTTTGCTCCTATTTGTGAAAACATATTAGGCCAATATAATATTTACCTTAGTATTTTTTATGTTGTGGCTCTCCAAGCTTAGTTTCCTCCACATATCCGTGCATAAAACTGCTCAATGATTCCTTCTGTTTCACTTTCTGTCAATAAAAGCAAAAGGATGTTGAGAGGATCCTTCCAATACAAGTTTTCATTTATGATACAATACTTTACATATTTTAACTTAAGTGTCTTACATTGATTTCTTGAAAATTGAGTAAGACACTTAAATTTGATCAGAAAATGTACAATATCTTAATACCAATCTGATAGTAGAAAAATTTCATCAATATGAATAGGCACTATTTGGTTTGAAGATGAAGGTTATTTTTTGTTCTTCCCTTCAGAATCCTGGGAAGGTTCTTGTGGATTCTCCCCATGAGAGTTGGAAGAAGTTTCTTGTGTATTCTTCTCTGAAGCTTCGAAAAAATAATTTATTTCTCGGACTTTGGAATTGGATTTAGCTAACAATTTGGCTAAAAATTCACCTTTTACTAACTTAATGTTTTTGATGCTGAGATCAAACTTGAGGATTTGGGTGATCCATCTTCCTCTTGTCCCATCAGTGTCTGGTTGAGTGAGAACAATTTTTACAACACTGTTAGGAACATAAGCAATAACGGTTGAGTGGAGAGCATAAATTTTGAAAGATTTTAAAGCTTGAAATAGAGAGTAGTCTTTCCTTTCAATAATTTCATACTTAAGTTCTGCATCTCTCATGATTTTACTGAAAAGGGCTATACGTTGATCATAAACATCTTCATTTTTTTGTAAAAGAACAACACCTAAAGTGGTTTCAAAAGTAAAGGAAAATATACTAAAGGGATCAGAATAATTGGGGCTAGCTAAAGTTGGTGCTTCAAATATTGAATTTTTAATTTGATCAAAATCATATCTAGCAGGAATAGTCCATTTAAATTCATGATTATTTTTAAGCATATCAGTGATATCTTTAACTATCTCATCATAGTTAGGAATAGATATCCTCAAGAAGTTAATTTTTCCAAGAAAATATTGGATCTCCTTCTTATTCCTTGGCAATGAAAGTGATTGAATTGATGATACTCTTTTAAGATAAATCACCACTCCTTCCTTTGAAATTATGTCACTAAGCAACTTTCCTTCTTTGATAAAAAACAAATATTTCTTGGGGTTGAGAGATATCTCAAATTTTCTACACTTTTCAAAATATTTCATCAAGTGTTTTATATTTTTCTGATCTGAGTAATAAAATACAGTAAGATCATCAAGATATATAACAACAAATTTTTTTTTCTTACCCACGAAAGCTAAGTCGAGAGCTCTTTGAAATGTTGCTCCAACATTTTTTAATCCAAAGGGCATTCTAGCATTCATGAATGTGCCCCAGGGAGTGGTAAAAGAAGTATTATCTCTGTCTTATTGACTCACCATTATCTGGTTATACTCGTAAAAACCATCAAGCATGGAAATTCTATTAGCACCTGAAACATTTTGGAGAAATTGGTCCATCTAGGGTAATGGGTAGTTGTCTTTTAAGGATGAATTATTTAGGTTTCTAAAGTCTACAAAAAGTCTTATTTCTCGATTCTTCTTCCTAACAGGAACTAAATTAGCTACCCAATTTGAGTATCTTAAGGGAAGAATGATCTGGGCATCAAGTAACTTCTTAAGTTCTTTCTCCATATTAGGAAGCAATACTGGATTAATTCTTCTTAGTTTTTTTTTATAAGGTTTTGCTTCAAGTTTTAGTGGAATTTTATGCTCTATGAGAGATGTATCATAAGTTTTCAACTCAGCATAATACCAAGAAAAAACATCCTTGTAGTTTTTAAGAAGTTTTAGAAATTAATTCCGGAGACACCTCAAAATTTTCTATTTTATATAAATAAATTATCTCTAAAGACAAACCACCACCAAATAATTCCTTTTCACAATTTGTTTTTTTTTTTAAAATTCAAAACTGTACATACGAAGAGCTCAAGAAATGTCGATTTTTTAAAAGTGAGGCATTCATATAAATAAATACATATTATAAAACTCGTTGACCCTTCTAATCACGTCCTTCACAGATCATCAATGAAGAAACAAACATTCTTGAATCTAACCATTATCCCACCCCACTTCTATTTAACTACCCAATATGACAGTGATCGCATTCTAAATAGCACAATATTTAACATTTTGAAGGATTTGCGATAAATATGGTTTCATTCACCCGTCCTTATGCTACATGTCACCCACAGGAGTGTATCGCATGGACTCAAAAATTACCGCTAACCACCCACAAAGCTATGCGATAAAATATTCGGGGTTTTCAAAACTGCTTTGAAATAGAAATGAATAAAATTTTATAGTGGAACAAGGTCCGTTAATGCATCAATTTCGCCCCTTTAATATATCAATCGTAACAAAATTGGCATACTCATTCTCTACAATGAACGCTCAATCTATTCAATTTTAAAACAATTACAGAACCCTCTAGCTAGTCACTGTTTAACACCATTTCAAATGCCGAAAATAGAACATAGTACCAGCATATAAAAAATGAATTTCAAATGATTTACAATAAAGTATAACATGCAGAAAGACGGGTTTCACAACAAACTCAATCAATTTCTATTAAAGTTGAAATCACAGGTCTTTGCCCTCTCTGGCCTGTTTATATCAGTGTTTTTGTTTTTTTTTGTTTTTACCTTTATCTCTTCGTCCTTTTTCTTTTAAAAACCCAATAGATATATAAATATATATATATATATATATATATTGTCTCACTCCCTTGCTATCTATATTTGTCATTACATTCTGTTTCCTTCTTTTATGGATTAAATCTAACAATGTAACAACTCAATATTTATTCTTATCATTCTAATCCCTATTATAAAGTCTCGATGCACACCTATGATAACACGCACCTTCTATTGTAACTATATGGACTATTACAACAATGAAGATTCGAGAGATCCAACCCTCTCGGTAAACTTTGGTTTGACCACTTAGGAAATGAAATTTATCTCACGTTAGCCACAACATGTGAAAATTCATTCACATTGTTGGCTAAGTCTGGATGCTCCTGCGTCAAACTCCTGGGGAAGAAAAAAATTCATTTATCAAACTTTCAAGATTTACTCCATACTTCTATAATTCTGTTGTTTTCAACCAAATGGTATCCTCTATTGGTTGTCCCTTCCATTTGACTAGATACTGAAAATAAATTTGTCCTCTGGTTTTTTTGGATACTCTTTTCTCCAGAACAAGTTCTACCTCTTTCTTGACATTCTTTGGCATCTGGTCTTTCCAATTTAAAGTTTTGTTTTCCTCTGCTATATAATCTTCTTGTAGCTCCTCCTATGTTCCTCTATATGGGTAGAAATTTGCAACATTAAAGATGGGTGATATTCCAATCCCTTCTATAAATTCTATTTCATATTCATCTGAAGAAAATTTCCTCAAAATTTTACATGGTCCTATCTTCTTCATCTTTAATTTATTGTAAGTTTTAACAGGAAATATGTCTTTTCTCGGATAAACCATGACTTGATCTCCTACTTGGAATTCCTTTTCTTTCCTCCTCATATCAACTCTTTGTTTCTATTTTCCATTTCTTTCCTGCAATCTATTTTTAACATCTTCCTGTAGTTGTTGCATCTGATCTAGAAATTGTTCATCCTTTGCACTTCTTACCTCTTGTTTTCCAAAATTATTGAGCTCATACACACCTCTTGGATTCATCCCCAAAAAAATTTGGAATGGACTCATCCCAGTACTCTGATTTGTAGTATCACTATAAGAAAACTAAAATTGAGTAAGTGCTAAATCCCACTACTTACGATTTTTATACACTAAACTCCTCAATATATTTGTAATGGTCCCTTTTCAGGATTCTCAAGATTCTATTCCAAAGATGGACTGCAGAGGAATTTACTAGATATTTCACCTTTCAAATAAAGGATGTGATCCAGAGGCTACCTGGCCAACTGCAGGCTTTATCTATAGAACATGGAATAATTCCTATTTTATGAATTTCAACAAGGTGCTCAAGGAAAACGTTGTATAAGGAAAAATGTGAAAAAATAATGTAGATCAGGACTTGGTTCCTCTTGTTTAAACTATATGTGACTTATATATGGAATTTAATCATAAAAAAATAAGTTTAAGCACATTAAATAGATCTCCCAAAAAGTAGACTAGTTAAAAAGCACCCAAAGGGGAAGGTTGTAGTCAAATGCAAGCACTGCTTCAGGAATTGCGTAGTTTTAGCTAATGTTCAGTGGATATTAGAAAGGAAACTGATATTTCAGTAATACAGTATAAAATAATCATTATGATAAAGCCCTTTCATTAGAAAGTATAAAGAATGAGCCTGTACAACAATAAATCTTCATAAAAGAGAGCAGGAGGACATGTACATTTGCATAAGTGCTTCAACAGCATTATTTTTCAGGAGGTTCAGTAGCTGGAAGTTACAACTTAGATATAGAGCAGATCTATGGACAAAATATCGAATCTATATCAGATTTGGAAACTCTATAGTTTTCTCTAAAAGATGCATTTGGAATTTTGACAAAAGCATGCATGAATAAAAGTAGATCTGAGAAAAAAATTGCAGATCTGGAAACTACTGCAGTAAATTTCTGAGTATAAAATTTCATTACAATGGATCAGATCTGAAAAAAACATAGATCAGCAAGCCAATCCATGGATCACAAAATGGAAGGCAAAGCCCAGCACAAGAGATCTCTGATCTAAACTATGAGCAAGACAACCTGCAAACCCTCATACATAAATAACGCAGTTTACCCAATGAGACAGCGTTGTAGCTCAAACGATACAAGAAACTACTAAAGAATTACATATGTGAAGTAAAAGAAATGGTACTCTCTTCTAGGAGGTCAAAGGACCCACTCCATGGAGAGAGACTCTCAAAATACATTAGATCTCTGCAAATCTAGATCACCACTTGATGCAGCTTGGAGAGACAGCAAAACCCTCAATGGATCAGTGCTGCCAATGTAAGTAGGAGCTTGGCCTCAAGCTTGATAGTGGTTCAATTTAGCAAAATTTCCTCCTTGAATCATCGAAGGAAGAGGTGAAAATCCTGCATAGGAATTCCAGATACAATCCTCCACTCAATAGTAGAGAATGGTATTTGTCTAAGCAGACAAATACTCAAAAATATGATCTATCAACAACCTTCTCTTGCTGCCCTTCTTTTCCTTTTATAATAGGAGAAAGCTCTTACCAACCCTAAACCATCTTAATGAGTTATCCCTTTTCACATTAGAGGCTCCCTTCTAGAACTGCACTATCCCTTTTCGAGATGCAATGAACCTAGACAACGATGTTGATTGGTCAAGATTTACCCAGTGTTTAGCTCAAACCTCTTTCACACTTGCAAGTGATTATTTACATAGCCCTGATTTGTCTTTTTTCACACGGGAATTTATTTATTCAGACTTTTCAGGAGTTTTACATGTCTTCCTTTATTCATTTATTCATGAAACATAAATTAAAACAAAATTTAATGTTCCTCTTAGTTAAGCATAAGTGGGAACATTACAGTCCTCCCCTCCCAAATGTTGCTTATCCTCAAGCAACTGACAGGGTAAGAGCTATAGTTCTCCTCCTTCTCCATTGATGGCACCATCAAGGATCAAGCTTTCATCATGGGCCAAGTGCTCATCAATCCAATACATCAGAAACTTCTCCTCCAATGCTAACATGATAGGGGCATAGTCTATCCCTTCAGGAGTGTAAAACTCAACGGAAATAAACATGGGTGAAGAAATGTCACATATAAAACATGTGTCATGAAGTACAAGATAAAGTTCCATCCCATGGGGTACATATACACTGCCCACTTTTTGCCCATACAAACCCATAAACAATACCAATATATCATCTATGTATGGAAGCAAAATCACATATATGCAAACTCAACTTTTCACTTGAGGAGGTGGGTCACAATCCCGCATAAGGTACCAACGTAGTGCACTCCTTGTTTTGAGTAGATCTGATTGTTGTAGGTGGTAATCCCACCACATCTTTGCTGCATGGGTCACTTTGACATGGCTGAAAGTGAGGCCCAAGTTAGGTTCCTTTGGGAAGCACCCATCATGATAGAGAATCTCCCTTTTCACCTCAAGGGAGTGGCTATATTTAGAATCTTTATTGGCCTCATCAATGCCATGAGATCTGCATGTAATGTTAGTTCTTGTAGGAGCCATGCCCTACATACATATGGTAAGAGAATGTGTCAAATCAGAAAAATAAAAATGTTCCATAAGATGAGATTCTTTACCATGCAAGTCTCCCACACACATGGAGTTAGGCATTGGCATTCCTCCTCTTTTAATAGAAGGAAGAGATGGCCCAAATATCTCATACATAGAGTCCTTTAGATGCCCCATCTCCTCATAGCTATTGCACTCTTGTAAGTGATGATGTAGTTTATCCCAATCATAGTGCTGATGTAGTTCTTCCTTCATACCCTCCCAATCAAAACTCCTCATGATTAGGGAGTAGATCTCTGCTGACTGTATATAGCTGGAAAGGAACTCTTTGTGTGCTCTTTGTAATATATCTTGCTTAAGATTGGAAGCTTGAGACAAGAATACTTTACCAAGATGATAGATGACCCCTTCATGGACCAAACAACCTCCTCCTTTCTTCATGCAATATAATATCATCCCAGTGTGCAAATATTTGGAGTATTCCACAAGGAGTTGAGATCTCCAATAAGGATCTACAAAACTCAACAAAGACAACGCTGTTGATGCATATATGGTGGTTCTTGCCTTGTTTCTGATTGTTTCTTTGACATTATACATGCCAAAATTGTTTGTGGGAAGGCTGATCCTCCCATTTTCTTCCTCCCATAGTGTTGTGGCTTTATCTTCCATTACTCCAGCACTTTGTGAGGCTTCCCCCACATGATTAGAATCTAATGGCATTTCAAGTGGCTTTCCATGAGGTAGGAATGTTCCTTGAAACATTATCATAAACATGAGAGAAGGAACTGTGAGGTCCTTGCCCCCACTGCGAAATTCCATCCTTGTTGTTTGGGTGGAAACATCAAGTGAAGGGTATGTGTGCATTCCTTGAATGATTTGTTTTTTCCCACTCTTCAAGTCCACCCAATCCATTTGCAATGCCTTCCAATCAGTGGTGACCTTCCCCAAGGTAATCAACCACTGGACACCCAAGATGATATTGGTGTCTGGTATGCCAACTATAAAGAAGTGATCCACCAAGGTGTAGGATCCCATAGTCACAGAAAGTGATGGAACATACTGCATGCACTATATAGTTCTATCTCCCGGAACCAAAATAGAGAACCCATGAAAAGTATCAATGGGGATCCCTCTCCTTTGCACAAGGTGAGCATCAATAAATTTATGGGTTTCCCCACTGCCAATAAAAATAGATACTCTCTGGTTCATGACTGAACCTTGCACTCTTACGGTCAAATATTTGGGCACTCCTCTCAAAGAAGCAAGAGTCCCACTTGTTGGAGCAAAGGCTCCCTCTTCACCTTTGGATGGTGATTGATCTTCCTCCTCATCATCACCAACGTTGTGACCCCTCCTAGGTCCTTCATTCCCATCCTCCTACTCCAAATCTGAGAAGACTTCCATATAGTGTGCCCTTCCAGCAGCACATCTATGTCCCGGTACCCATGGATCTTGACAAGTGAGACACAATATATTTTTCCTCAACTCCCTCCGAAGATCAAGGTTAAGAGGCTTCTTCAGTGAGCTCTCCTTAGGTGGAGCAACTTTCCCTTCCTTTCCCTTAGAGGAATGAGGGGCTTTTCTTTGGAAAGTTTCCTTTTCTCTTGGCAAGGCATCTTGGAGATCTCTAACTATCTCAATTGCATCATGCAAAGTGATGGGCTTGGTAGACTTAACCAACCCATGCAAAGGTTCCTCCAGGACATCAATGAACATGTAGACTCTCCTTGCTACAGATAGATGAGGGACCATAACTGAAAATCTCAGGAATTCAGAGATATAGGCCTCTGCATCTCCTGTCTGCTTTAGTTTTTCCAAGCTTAGAAAAGGGGCCTCTGGATATTTCCGATCAAATCTCTCCACTAGTCTCCTATTTAACTCAACATATGTAGACATATTTTTGTGTCCCAATGTAGATATACCATGAAACCACTATTTTTGGGCTTCACCCTCAAAATGCAAGGCAACAATCTTGATGGCTTCTACTTCGAGAATTTTATTCAACTGGAAATAGATGTCCAACTTTTCCACCCATGCTTTGGTAGAACAAGAGGGTGATCCATTGAACTTAGGCAAGAAGAACCTGCCCATAGTGTGGTGTCTCTCATGAAGGAAACCTCCATCTCTGTACTGATGCCATGGCCTCCTCCGGTCCTTGAGATGACAAAAGTCTTGAAAGCTCAAGTTATCCTTGAACCTCTGGCTTTGTGAGTCATATTCCAAAAATTAACCTTCTAGGGAGGTTGTTTCTTGTGGCCCCTCATTCTCTACAGCCAATAAGGTAGGCATAATAGAGCTTTGGGAGGCATGTGGGACTTGTGGGACGCTCATAGGCTGACCAGTCCCATAGTGAGATATTTCAGAACTTTCTCCTTGATGGAATATCCCAAGGGAATCTCTCATTATATCCACCCTCATGTCCTTTATCTCCTTGGAAATATTTTTCATAGCCTCCAAGATATTTTTTGCAAACTCCTCTGCTTCCTTATCCTTTTCATCCTTCTCATTCACAGGGGCTTTCCCCTTGTCTTGACCTCTGTCAAGGTCTTCAGTAGTATAGTCATAATTTTTATGACTTATATCCAGGTATCTCCTCTCCCTCTCAATAAGAGGATATTCATCTTCAGAATGCAACATGACTGGTGCTCCAATGCTAGCACAGGTTGTGCCAAGAGTGGAGCTCCAATACCACTATAATGGTCCTTTTTCAATATTCTCAAGATTCTATTCTAGATATGGATTGAAAAGGAATTTATTGGGTATGTCACATTTCAAAGAAAGGATGATATTGAGAGGCTACCTGGCCAACTGCAAGCTTTGTCTATAGAACTTGGAATAATTCCTTTTTCAGGAATTTCAATAAGGTTCTCAACGAAAACGTTGTATAAGTAAAAATGTGCAAAAATAATGTAGATCAGGAAATATTTCCTCTTGTATATACTGTATGTGAATTATATATGGAGTTTAATCAGAAAAAAATTAGTTTAAGAACATTAAAATTATCTCCCAAAAAGTAGACTAGTTAAAAAGCACCCAAAGGGGAAGGCTGCAGTCAAATGTAAGCAGTGCTTAAGGAATTGCGCAGTTTTAGGTAATGTTCAGTGGATATTAGAAAGGAAAATGATATTTCAGTAATAAAACAGCAAATAAGCATTATGATAAAGCCCTTTCATTATACAATAGAAATCATGAGCCAATACAACAATAAATCTTCAGAAAAGAGAGCAGGAGCACATGTATATTTGCAGAAATGCTTCAAAAATGTTATTTTTTAGGAGGTTCATAGCTAGAAGTTAAAAATTAAATCTAGAGAATATCTATGGACAAAATATTAGATCTATATTAGATATGGAAACTCTATAGTTTTCTCTATAAGATCCACTTGGAATATTGACAAAAGCGTGCATGAATAAGAGTAGATATGAGAAACAAATTGCAGATCTGGAAAATTCTGCAGTAAATTTCTAAATATAAAATTTCATTACAATGGATTAGATCTAAAAATAACATAGATCAGAAATCCAATCCATGGATCACCAAGTCGAAGGAAAAGCCCAGCACAAGAGATCTCTGATCTAAACTATGAGCAAGACAACCTGCAAACCATCATACATAAATAACACAATTTACCCAGTGAGACAACGTTGTAGCTCAAATGATATAGGAAACTACCAAAGAATTATAGATCTGAAGTATAAGAAATTTTACTTTCTTCCAAGAGGTCAAAGGACCCACTCCATGGAGAGAGACTCTCAAAATACACTAGATCTCCGCAGATCTAGATCACCTCTTGCTGCAGCTTGCAGAGATAGAAAAACCCTCAATGGATCAGCGCTGCCAATGTAAGTAGGAGCTTGGCCTCAAGACTGATAGTGGTTCAATTTAGCAAACTTTCCTCCTTGAATCATCAAAGGAAGAGCTGAAAATCTTGCATAGGAATTCCAGATACAATCCTCCACTCAACAGCAGAGAATGGTATTTGTCTAAGTAGAAAAATACTCAAAAATATGATCTATAAACAACCTTCTCTTGTTGCCCTCCTTTTCCTTTTATAGGATGAGAAAGCTCTTGCAAACCCCAAACCATCTTGATGAGTTATCCCTTTTCACATTAGAGGCTCCCTTCTAGAACTGCGCTGTCCCTTTTGGAGATGCAATGAACCTAGACAGCGTTGTTGATTTGGTCAAGGTTGACCCAATCTTTAGCTCAAACCTCTTTCACACCTACAAGTGATTATTTACATAGCCCTAATTTGTCTTTGCTCACATGGGCATTGATTTATTCAGACTTCTCAGGAGTTTTACATGTCATCCTTTATTCATTTATTCATGAAACATAAATTAAAACAAAATTGAATGTTCCTCTTAGCTAAGGCTAAGTGGGAACATTACAATATTTCATAGGCTTTTGTTTACTACTAATGTCTGCCCATCCGTTTGAAGTCAATATGCTGAGCTGAAACTAAGGATGGTACCTAGTTTCTTCCAAAGAGTTCTCTAGAAATGCCCAACAAAATTTGTATCTTTGTCAGACACAATACTTATAGGAAATCCATGTAGTCTTACAACTTTTGAAAAAAACATATTAGCAATATGTGTTGCATCACTAGTATTTTCACAAGAAATGAAATGAGCCATTTTATAAAACCTATCCAACACAACATAAATGGAATAATTTCCTCTTTGAGTTTTTGGCAAACCCAAAACAAAATCCATACTAATTGCATCCCGTGGTCGGTTTGATATTGGTAATGGCTGGTACAATCTAGTATTTTGGCTTCTCCCCTTAACATGCTAACAGATCCTGCACTTCTCAACAAATTTCTTAACATCAATTTGCATATTTGGCCTGTAACAAAAATAATTTACCTGAGAAAACTTCTCATCTTGTCCAAAGTTTCCAGACAAGCCTCCACTGTGTTTGTCTTTAACTATGTTTTCCCTCATAGAACACTTAGGAATACATAATTTGTTACTTTTAAATAGAAAACCTCCTTGGATAAGATAATCCACCACTGCATTTTGTTATGAACTACTAGATTTTGTACAGATGCATAAATATCTTTGAATTCTGCATCATCTTTATACATATCAATCATTTCTTCAATTCCCACAACACCAAATTTTAATTCTTGCAAAATAAAATTTACCCTGCTCAAGGCATCAACGACTTTGTTCATCTTACCACTTATATGCTTAATTACAAAGGTAAAAATCTGCAAAAACTCTACCCACTTGGCATGTTTCTCATTCAATTTTGGCTGGTTATTTATGAACTATAATGCATGATTGTCAGAATACAATACAAAATCTTTGGGTAGCAAATAATGTCTCCATTTTTTTAAAGCTTGCACAATAGCATAACATTATTTATCATAAGAGGAATATTTCTTCTTAGCTTCATTCAATTTATCACTGAAATATGCTATTGGTCTTTGTTCCTGACTTAAAACTAGTCCAATTGCAACTCCACTAGCATTGGTTTCAACTTGAAAAACTTTTTCAAAATCAGGTAAAGCTAAAACTAGTTTTTCTGTAATTTTCTTCTTCATTAAATTAAAATTTCAGTCTGCTGCTTATTTCCACTTAAATGGATGATTTGTCTCTTTGATTGTTTCAATAATCGGTGCACAAATCTGTCTAAAACTTCAGATAAATTTTCTATAAAAAATTGCAAGACCGTGAAATCTTCTTACCTCAAATATTTTTCTGGGAGTTGGCCAGTTCCAAATGGCTTAGAATTTCTCTGGATCCATTTTCAGACATTATTTAGAAAATAAAAACCCCAAATTAATTAACTCTTCTTTCATAAAACTGCATTTCTTCAGATTTATTAGCAGTTTATCTTTTTGCAAATTTTTCAGAACCAATTTAAGATGTTATAGATGCTCTCCTTTTCTTCTACTAAAAAATAAAATATTATCAAGATAAACAATTACAAACTTGCTTGCATATTCTCTCAATACTTCATTCATCAATCTCATGAATGTGCTGGGTGCATTAGTGAGTCCAAAAGGCATCAAGAACCACTCATACAATTCACTGTTAGTTTTTAATGTAGTCTTCCATTCATCCCCTTATCTAATTCTTATCTGATGATAACCACTCTTCAAATCTATCTTATTAAAACATCTTTATCCACTCAAACAATCCATCAAATCATGCATTCGTGTTAAAGGAAAATGATACCTGCTGGTGATTTTATTTATGGCTCTGGAATCTGTGCACATGCGCCATTCTCCTCCTTCCTTTGGAATGAGTACTGTTGGTACAACACATGGATTAAGGCTTTCTCTTACCAACCCTTTATCCATCAACTCTTGTACTTGTCTTCCAAGTTCTGCATTTTCTTGAGGGGTTAATCTATATGTTGCTTTATTCGGAAAAATTTCTCCAGGTATTAGATCAATGTGATGATTGATACTCCTGATTGGTGGTAATGCATTTGGTAACTCGTCCACAATAATATCAACAAAATCATCCAACAAAGTTTTGATTTCTTCAGATAAATCATCTAAGTTTGTGGAAGCCAAAATTGCCTTAGGTTTCCCTATGACAGCAAAATGTATTTCTTCATCTTTTTTTATTTATTGCAACAGGTCTTTTCCACTCATCAGCATAACACTATTTCCTGATGTTCCTTTGTCAACTTCATTCTTCAATGGTAGCAATGTGTGTTTGTTTCCATCCTTCTTCAGGGTATAAGTGTTTCTTCTGTCATCATGTATATCTTTCCGATCAAACTGCCAAGGCCTCCCCAACAATATGTGACATACATCCATTGGCATTACATTTCATAATATAGCATCCTCGTAAGTGCCTATCTGAATCTCTACCTTACATTGTTCTGTCACAATAATCTGATGGCCTTTTTGCAACCATGATACCTTATATGGAGTAGGGTGTATTGTATTTTCTAATCCCAACTTGTCTACCATTTCTGCAGAAAGAAGGTTGTTAGTGCTACCACTGTCAATTACCACTTTGCAACATTTACCCTTAGACTTACATATTGTTCTCAATAAATTCTTTCTCTGAGCTGGCTCTTCTGCTTCTTTTTCTGCTTTAAGAAATGTCCTTTTCAATAACAAATATTTTCTTGCTTTGGGTGGTTCTTCTTTTCCTTTATCCTGAGGAATTTCCTCCTTTGTTTCAACAACATTTATATTTCTTTGAGTTTTTTATTTATTATGAGGATACTCCCATGACCCATGCCCTCGTTCACCACATGTATAGCACCAAATTTCTCTCCCTCGGCCTCTACCTCTAGGTACAAACCTTCCTCGACCACAGTCTCCTCTCTATGGTGATATGTTACTTGAGCCTCCTGCTTCATTTTGGGAGTGCTAAAATCTAGGTTTAAATGCTCCCCTGCCTCTCACGGAACCCTTACCTCAATTCTTCTGATTTTTCTTCCTCTATATCTTCTCTTCTGCTTTCAAGGTTGCCTGATAAGCATCCTTAATTGTATTTATATTTAGTAAACTGATTTCATCTTGAGTATCATACCTTAGACCATTTATATATCTGGCTATTTTCTCCACATCATCCTCTACATGTCCCACTCTAATATTCAGTTTATAGAACTCCTCTGTATATTATTTCACTATCATTCCCTTTTGCTTCAAATTTTGTAATTGTTTAAAAATATTTAATTGATAATCTCTGGGAATTAATTTACCCTTTAATTTTCTCACCATCTTGTCCCATTATTTGATTTTGGGTTTTCCTTTTCTCTATCTGGATAGCTGTAATTATTCCCACCAAATAGCTGCATGGTGTTTTAATCCGGTAGCTGCAATATTCACTTTCCTTTTGTCTTCAACTTATTCAAAGTCAAATTACGTATCTAATGAACTGATCTAGTCCATTAATGCTTCTACATTGTGATTTCCCTCATATATAGGTATATCCAACTTTGTTCTTCCAGTTGCCTTCACCAACATCTTCAACACTTTAGCTGCTTCATTATCTTGTTCCTCTTCTTCTTCAGATGATTCCTCAACATCACTGACACCTCCTTCATCAGGTGCTCGTCTCTGGGATGTTTCTATAGCTTCCATCCCTGTTCAAATATGTCGTACCTCATCAGGCAAAAATGCATTTGCTGCAAGTTGTCCCCGGCCTACTCCTACACCTCTTCTTGGTGGCATTTTGTAAAACAACACAACCTGCAATCTAGCTCTGATACTAATAATGCCAGAGACACCTCAAAATTTTCTATTTTATATAAATAAATTATCACTAAATACAAACCACCACCAAATAAATCCTTTTCAAGATTTTTTTTATTTTTTTTTTAATTCAAAACTATACATACATAATACCTCAAGCAATGTCGATTTGTGAAAAGTGAGCCATTCATATAAATCAATACATATGGTCAACTCTTTGAACCGTCTAATCCTGTCCTTCACACATCATCACCAAAGAAACATATATTCTTGAATCTAACCGTTATCGCACCCCACTTCTATTTAACTGCCCAATCTAATGTTGATCGCATTCTAAATAGCACAATATTTAATGTTTTGAATGATTTGTGATAAATATGGTTTCATTCACCTTTCCTTATGCTACGTGTCACCCACAGGAGTGTATCGCATGGACTCAAGTATTACCGCTAACCACCCACAAAGCTATGCAATAAACTATTCGGGGTTTTCAAAACCTCTTTGAAATACCAATACACAAAATTTTATAGTGGAACAAAGTTCGTTAATGCATCAATTTCACCCCTTTAATAAATCAATCATAACAAAATTGGCATGTTCATTCTCTGTAATGAACGCTCAATCTATTCACTGTTAAAACAATTACAGAACCCTCTAGCTAGTCACTGTTTAACGCCATTTCAAACACATAAAATAAAACACAGTACCGGCATATACAAAAATGGATTTTCAATGATTTAAGATAAAGTATAACACACAGAAATATAGGTTTCACAACAAAATCAATCAATTTCTATTAAATTTGAAATCACAGGTCTTCGTCCTCCCTGGCCTGATTATATCAGTGTTTTTGTTTTTTTTTTTATGTCTATCTCTCCGTCCATTTTCTTTTAAAAACCCAATACATACACACAAAAACACACACACACACACACATATGTATGTATGTATGTATGTATGTATGTATGTATTGTCTCACTGCCTCGCTATCTATTGTTGTCATTACATTATGTTTCCTTCTTTTATGGATTAAATCTAACAATGTAACAATTCAATCTTTATTCTTATCATTCTAATCCCTATTATGAAGTCTCGATGCACACATATGCTAACACTCACCTTCAATTCTAACTATTTGAGGATAATTGGAAACAACCATAACCTTGGTCAACTACATATATGGGATGATTTCTGGCTTGGTCCACTTTATAAACAATATGAATAAATATAACCTCTATGTACAACCTAAGATTTTCACCTCCATATACAAGAATTGTAGCAAAAGACATATCCAATTGAAGACTCCCTCCTAGTTTAGCACAACAAGACTTTGAAAGAAGCATTCCAAACTTATGGGGAATATTAGTGACAACAATATCTAGGACTACACTTTTCACTGGTATTTGGGCTAGGGTTACTACTAAGTCCTTTATAAGTCCTGGACATGGTACTCTTTTAGAATCAAAGGTTTATAGGTCATGATAAGATCGAGTGTTTTCCAAATTTAATTGATTCATAATAACCTTAGGGATAATATTATGTGAGGCTCCAAAATCTAAAATACATTTGTATAGAAATGAATCATGTGCTTTCAAACTTACATAAAATGGTGGTATTGTTTCATCTATCATGTTAGATCTTAGACCAAATACTACTAATGGTTTTTCATCTTGAAGACTCGTAACATCTCCTTCGACATCCACACTTGAGTTTTGAATCCATTTTGTGACTTGATTTTTATATCCAGTATTCTTTAAAATTTCTGACAATGGGATGGGATCTTGACTCTCTCTAACTTTCTTTCAACATTAAAAGCAGTCAAAACAATTCTATTAATTTGATTAGTATCATTTGGCTAATTCAAAGGTTGAATGGTTGTAGTTTTAGTTTCAACATATTTTACTCGTGGTTCAATTATGATAGGATCCTTAAGAGGCCTTCCAGAACCTGCCCTTGGTCTTAGATCATACCTTCTGTTAAGCTCAGCAATTAAAAATTCTAAGAAGGCTTGATATTTAGAAACCTGAGATTTTTCTTCATCCTCTTGGGACATTTGATTTTGAGGGATAGGGAAAATAGAAATCTAAAAAGATGTATTTTCAATATTGTTAATGTATTCTATGGTTGACAGAGTATTATCTTCAGGTTCTTGATCATGAATCAATAGAGGTGGTGATATTTTTTTATCATTACTAGGTCTTTGAATAATTTGTAATTGAGGAGCTTTCTTGAATTGACCTTGAGTTTGTGTTTGAGGTCTAGCAACATTTGTTTGAACTACTCTAGGTTGTGTTTCAATTTTAGAAATCCTATTTGAAAGGTTCCTAGGTAATTATGCAATTTCATCTATTTTTAATCTTCATTTTTGGATTTAGAATAAGAAGAGGTTTCCTGATTATCTTTAATTTTTCTTTGATCCTTTTCATATTTGGCTTTAATTTTAGCTGCAGCAGATCTATTAGCTTCAACCTCAATAGTGTGTGTTTGTTGGTCTTCTAAGGTAAGAGATTTTCTTTCCCCTAACATGACTGCAAAATCATCTTCAGAAGCTTTGGAAAATCTAACCTTTGTTGTTGCTACTGGTGGTTTATAGTCAAGAGGCATCTTATGATAAAGTTTATTAAATATTTTAATGAAATAATATATTGGTTCACCATAATTTCTCTTAAGTTCTTCAAATGCTGTCAAGAAATAGACAGGATCCTTTTTCACACCCTAGTGATTATTAAAAATAGTTGTTAATTCTTCTCAAGATATAATGGAATTTACCCATAATTTTATAAACTAGATTCTTACATTTCCTTCTAAATATTGCACAAACAATCTCATATATACATTTTCATGTTATTAGCAAAATCTAGAAATTCTGCTAAATGATCTTCAGCTGATAGACTAGTTTCCCCATTGAATCTTGGAAGATGTTTGAAATATCTAGTAGGAAAATAATATAGTATGTTTGGAAGCAATAGAGTAGCATATATTTCTTGAAAAATAGGCCTAAAACCAGCCATACCTTGTGGTGATGATGAAGAAGATTCAATGGTGGTGGTTGTAGAAGATGATGAAGTAGATGTAGAAGATGAAGTAGTGGAAGAAGGAGGTGAAGGTGGAGGGGTAAAAGAAAGTGGAGGAAGAATTGAAGTTGAAGATATTATTACAGATATCAAAAGTGTACGAATGAACAACTTTTGGACCTCTTCTTCTCCTTCTTTTTGTTCAAATAAAGGATTTGAATAGAGGGAAAACATATCTTCTAGTTATGCAGAAGTGGATGGAAAATAATATGAGGTAGGAGAAATGGAATCAATTGGATTTAATTCAGGTAAATGTAAATCCAATTCCGATTTTGATGTAGGGGATTCAAAAGGTACATGGGGTAGTTGATAAGATTCTAATGAATGAACTAACAAAGAAGATTGGAAATCAACTCCTTTGGATATTAGTTCATGCGCTCTAGGTGGTAGATCTTATGAATTTAGTGGAATAGGTCCAGATCTAAAAGGATCAGGAACTGAAGTGGTCTCCTGTTGAGGAATTTAAAAAGGGGTTCGATGTCTTCTTCTTAAAGAGGCTTGTCTTACGAGTATCTCTGGATCTGATAGAGGTAAAACAAGCCAGAATCAGAATGAGACTTGGTGTGTCTTGAAGGAGCCATATTGGGTTCAGTGAAGTTGCTAGGTGAAATATTTTGACCTGACTATCGACATTTATTCACTTTTAAAGGAATATGAATATCATTTTCCCAAGGAAAAATAAATCAATTTCGTATCACCAACAACAATGCTAGTCTGATGTTGTTCTCTAAGATAGTTTTAGGTCAATTAATTATGCCAGATCATCTATAATATTTTGGTTGTTTTAAGTTGTGGTTTTTTGGATGACAATGTGTAAATAAATTGCATACATATGTTCTTAAACTTTAGATAATATTAATGAATAAGGAAAGCGTTGTTTCTTTACTTCAAACAGTGATTTAAGATTACATGTGTGAAAGTAGAAAAATTAATAAAGTATGATGAGTTAAATATAGAAATTGAATGTTTAATAATCATAAGTGTGAAATATTGTCAAACAATGTTGAACAACTTAAAAAACATATTTAACTTTATGAGTATGATGACAATTAATTGATGTAGAGGGAATTATAAAAACAAACAGTTCAATAAGTCATTCTCTAATATAGATAATAATTTCAAAGGATTTAAGATAGACGAAATACACCTTTTTCTTACCCAATTATCTTCATAAACATTAAACATATGCAAAAAACCAGATGTAATGAAAAATGGAAAAAATACAAGAGAACAAATTGATTTAAACTAATCTAGAATCCTTTTGTTATCATCAATGATCAAATCTCATACACTTCTTCTTACAAATTCTCATCCAATGGTGCAACCCTTAATAACTCAAATAGACAGTTATTTATACTAGTTTATATCACTTAGAAGTATCTAAAACTGATTACAAAAATAGTATCAAATTATAGGAAAACAAAACTGATGAGTGAACTGCAACTATTTTTGATGAAATAGTTAATGATGTGACCCAAAAATTGCTTGTTGGGAAAAATACTGAGAGGGGGTGAATCATTATTTAGAGGTCACTGATAATTTTTACTTTTTCTTTACTGATTTCCATACGTGACTTTAATGAACCCAACTCGCATATACACGCGAATATACCAACATAAACTTGTGTATACTGAGATAACTTTATTGTTAGATAAAATTTCAGAAACAATATTTAACTCAGCTTATTTGTTATGCATTAGTTAATTAAGCAGTAAATATGTGCAGTAATAGTATAATAAATCATCACACAAGAGCATCACACATGAACACCAAGATTTAAGGTGGAAATCCAATTCGGGAGAAAACCACCACTGTTGTCGTCTCTGTATTCAATATTTATTATATGAAAACTTCTTACAATATTGTACTGATGCAGAATCATATCAATATGTAGGAATCTACATGCAGAAGGCTGCAACCTTCTCTCGTTCTCCAGCTCCTACTGAAAGGGAGCTATAACCCCCTGATCTTGTTTACCAGCCACTACTAGAAGGGAGCTTCAACCTCTGATCATAACACTAGCTTCTACTGGCAGGAAGCTTCTACTTCCACATTGAAGGCTTCAACCCTCAGAACCATTACAGACCACGCTTCATCAATTTTCAAACTCAATTACACAACTTCAACACAACTCTTCATAAAGGTCAACAACTATAAACTTCACCCAATAGTTCAATCAGAACAGTGACATCTCTGTAAATAGAACACAGTAATAATCTAGACATCAGAATCAAACTCAACCCCAAACATTCATTATCTTAAAATTCATGTGCTACTTTTCTTTACTAAACCCACATGTATACGCACTTTCCTTCACACCAACCTGTGTATAGATCTATGAATTCTAATTTTCGAGAATATGGTCAGTCTCAGAACTAGATCTAAGGCTTTTAGTCAAATATATTTTTAGAATTGCAGAACCCTTAATCAGTCAGGCATCATTGATCAGATTTGTACATATTCAATCTTAGTAGCATATACAACATTCAATCAACACAGATCTATATGAATACTTCATTTATAGACAACAAAAATACAACAACAATAAACAGATAACCTCTGTAATAAGCTTCAGAAAACCCTGACTTCCATACGTGCTTTTGCTGAGACAAAGCCAAGTATATATAACGTTCTTTTACCGAGACTAACTAGCGTATAGATATGTAAATATTAATTTTGCAGAATGTTTTAGATCTATAGAAATTACCCAGTTTTCTTCACTTCACTTTAGAAAACATGTGCCAGGTCACAGATCTGATCATCTCTTCAATAGATCATGCAAGAACATAGTCATTTCAGGTCTAGAGATCCTGATACATTATTGTATCCAAGGTCCATCATAGATTCAAATATACCAATAAAATAGAGTTCATCCCATGCAGATATACTTCAGAGAGAAGTATTTAGTGACAACCCTTATATTTGCACATCCTTGCACTATGATCATCTTTTCCTTATATAGATTTAGCCTTTACCAATAACATGAGTCAAAACCACACAACTACCGATGGTATGCTTGGATGGAATGAAATAGACGACACAACGTTGAACACTATGGGCTAATACCATGGTAATTCCCCCTAGTATCCTATTTTTAGAGCACAAAGGGCATATATGACTTGGATCATTCTTATATGTGTGTATACGCGAGTTTTCCTATACTAACCCATGTATAGAACCTTCAATATGAAAATTAACCAAATTATGCTGGACTTTACACATTTATTCTGATAGACCTTCTGAAAACTACTGGGCTTCTCCAGTGGACATATACTCCATCATTTTCCAGAGATTTTCCATCAAGGACAACATATTAAGACATAAGAATCATATTGCCAACAGTATCCCCCTTTGGACTTGATGGCAACCATGATGGAGTTTGATCACTACTCTCCCCCTTTGACATCAAGGGAAAAGGGTGGATCCTACAGATCTAATGAGCACTAAAGATACCATGCTCCCCCTGAGTTCATGATGAATCTTTTAGACAAAATTTTCAATTAAGTACATGAATCTATAACTCAACCGAGTATGACCTTTCCTATCACCAAGGACACATAATTACATGAATGATCCAACCAAGTGGAATTACATATTTGACTCAACTACCTAACCAAGTGGGTTTACAAATTTGAACAAGTCCTTACATGAATGAATTTAACAATTTTACATCATAGGTCTCAACATGACCTTTTCATCAAATTGCAGATATGACCTTTTATAACCAAGACCAAAAGATCTCAAGAGAGAGATCATAAATAAGAAACCCATTAGAATGCCAACAATGCATCCTTTTCAACAAGGCAGGTGCTCCCCCTAAGCTTGTGCATCCTAAACACCTTAAACAACCAGTTCATCAAAGCATCTTCATCAAGGAGATAAATATCAAAGAACGGTACATAACGATGAATAATGGAACCAAAAAAAAGATTACCCAACAACACCACAACTATTCTAAAAGCTGACCCAGAGAATTTCTGTCAGCAAATACCATACGCAGTTTTATGCACAGAAACTTGCGTATATACATGATTTTCCTTTATGAAACTAGAATATTGAATTTAAACTTTTGAAATTAAGCAGATTTGGTCAGAAAGGGAGAGACAACTCCCAGCTTCTATCTGAGATATTCAAATGCTGCCCTGGGAAGAGGTTTAGTAAATATATCTGCAACTTGTTCTTTGGAGGGAACATACTCCAATTTAACCTTTTGTTCAAGCACTTGTTCACGTAGGAAGTGATACTTGATAGAAATGTGCTTGGTCTTGGAATGCATCACGGTATTATTTGAGATACTAATGGCACTTGTATTATCACATATAAAGGATATGGGCAGAGAACATTTGATTTGAATGTCTTGTAGTGTCTACATCATCCAAAGAAGTTGTGTTCAACATCATGTGGTAGCCACATATTTTTCTTCCATTTTAGATAAGGCAATAGAGCTTTGTTTCTTGCTGAACCAAGATACTAATCGGGGTCCCATATATAATGCACCACCACCAGTTTTTTTTCTATCATCCACACTTCTAGCTCAATCCACATCAGTGTAAGCATGAAGAGTGAGATCAAAATTCTTTAGATACCATAGACCTAAGACTTCACACCCTTGTAGATATTTGAATATTATTTTTACAGCCTAAAGATGAGATTCTTTTGGATTAGCTTAGAATCATCCACCAATGCCAACTTCATGCATAATGTCTGGTCTTTTCCTGGTTAGATAAAGCAGACTTGCAATCATGGAACTATATTCTGGTTGATTCATCGTGGGAGAATCATTATGAGAACTGAGGTTCATCCAATTACCATTGGAGTCCTCACAGGTTTTCATTCTTTCATCCAGTACTTCTTTAGAATTTGCTTAAGATATTTTTCTTGTGATAAAAATATGCCATCTATTTCTTGTTACACTTGTAAGCCAAGAAAAAATGTTATTTCCCCAAGTAAAGACATTTCAAATTCTTGTTGCATAACAGAAGCAAATTTCTGACTCATGGAACCTTTATTACTTCCAAAAATGATTTCATCAACATACACAACTACAATCAATAGTTTATTATTCTCAAATTTTGTGTATAAGTTACTATCAACAGATCGCTTTGTGAAACCTTGTTGACGAAAATATTTTTCAAGAAGATAGTACCATACCCGAGGAGCTTGTTTGAGACCATATGAAGCCTTTTTAAGTTTGAAAACAAGTTTTTCATCATTTCCCATAATGAAACCTTCTGGTTTTTCTATATAAACTTCTTCTTCTAGATCACTATTGAGGAAAGCAGATTTAACATCCATTTGATAAACTTTCAATTGTTGAAAACTTGAAAAAGTGAGAAACATTCTTATGGCTTCAAGTCTGGCTACAGGAGAAAATGTTGATTCAAATTCTATACCTTCTTGTTGAGAATACCCTATACAAACAAGTCTAGCGTTGTTTCTCATAAGATCTCCATTTTCATTTAACTTGTTTTTAAATATCCATTTTGTTCCAATAACATTTTTATCATGAGGTCTTGAAACCAATTCCCAAGTATGATTCTTTTCAATCTGATCAATTTTTTCATTCATGGCTTGAATCCAACATTCATCTTTACTAGCTTGATTTACATTCTGTGGTTCAATAGTGGATAATAATGACAGATAGCTAGGGGATCCTACAAGATTTCTTCTTCTTTGGGCACCTAGTCCATTTTCTCCCAGAATTTGAGATTCTGGATGATTCTTTTGAACATACCTGGACAGAGCCCTTTCAGATAGATCTTCTTCTGGTGCTTCATTAGGTTCTCCTTCTATATTGTTTCTAATTGATGAGGGAAAATATACATCATCATCATGTTCATTTTTTGTTGTTACTTCCCTTTTAGGAGCTGTGAGAGACTCATCAATTACAACATCAATACATTCCACAATATTCCAAAGTATTTTATTGTAACATTTATATGCTTTACTTCTAGAAGAGTAACCAAAAAATATTCCTTAATATTCTCTAGGTTCAAACTTACCAATTTTTTCATCATTGTTCTTGATAAATAATTTGCTTTTGAAAAATCTAAAATGCTTTACAGTGGGAAGATTTCCATACCAGATTTCATAAGGAGTTTTATCACTCTTTACTCGAACATGAGCCTTGTTAAGAATATTTACTGTAGTATGTGTTGCTTCTCCCCAAAAGTTATTAGGAGTTCTAGATTCATCAAGCATAGCCCGAGGCATTTGTTGAATTGTTCAATTCATCCTTTCTTCCACACCATTTTTTTGTGGGGTTATAGCTATAGAAAATTGTCTTTTTTTGCCATGATGTTCACAAAAATCAAAGAATTCATCTAATATATATTATCCTCCTCAGTCAGATATAAGACATTTGATTTTTAGATATAATTCATTTTCAACCAAAGCTTTGAAGATCTTAAATTTCTCTAATGCTTCATCTTTATGTTTCAGTAAACCAATCCAGCACATTCTAGAGAAGTCATCAATAAATAAAATAGAGTATTGTTCTCCAAGAGGTGAATTTTTCCTTACAGGACCACATAGATTAGTATGTATACGTTTAAGAGGCTTACTTGTTGATCCTTATTTAGCATTGAATTTCACCCTAGTTTTCTTACCAAATTGGCATGATTTTCATATGGTACTTCAGGTAGAGTGATGTTGGGAAGATCACGAATAGATTTCAGTCTGCTGGATTTTCTTTTTTGATAGAAGCTCAAATGTCCCAACCTTCTGTTCCATAACAAATTTTCTGAAGTTTTACCAAAGAAGCATTTCTCTTGGCCACCTTTCAATACATACATATTGCTTGGTGTTCTAGTTCCTTTTATTACTATTTTTCCTGTGTCAAGTTCACGTACTACACATTATTTTGAAATAAAGACAACTTCATTTCCTTGATCACAAATTTTACTAACACTTAATAGGTTATGCT
This sequence comes from Pinus albicaulis, assembly GCA_034641835.2. Classification (NCBI taxonomy): domain Eukaryota; kingdom Viridiplantae; phylum Streptophyta; class Pinopsida; order Pinales; family Pinaceae; genus Pinus; species Pinus albicaulis. The sequence goes on from CM076584.1 coordinate 1,109,141,246, forward strand.
TTAATTCATCCACGTACATAAAATTTCTAGATTTCACCTTTTATTTTAGAAAAATAGACCATTTTCCTTTGATGACAGTAGGAGAGTCATTTCCAAAGGTAACATTCTTTTCTTTATGTAGAGCATTGTATGAAAGGAGTTTATTTTTATCACCTATCATGTGTTTTGAGCATCTGCTATCAATGTACCATTGATTTTCTTCCCCTTTTTCAAATAAAGCTATGCCACAACTTTCAACCTGTAAGTCCTTCTTTCTCCATACCTTGGAATTTGAAGGTATATGCTCTTTTGGCTAAAGTTTGCTCCTGCATTTAGATTATTCAGGACCAAAGTTATTGCAATAAGAAAATCCAATTTCAATTTGAAGAGGAGAAAAGTTGTTATGAGTATTCCTCTTTATTCAAGTCTCATTTCTTTGCTTTCTTGCTTCTCTAGTCATGATGGTTTTGTATGCAACACATTAAGAAATATTATGACCAAAATTATGACATGAGAATTATTGTCCATTAAAGAAGAAATTTCTATGATCATGAAGCCTTCTACCTATGTTTACCTGCTGATTTATATTTTTTTTATTGTTCTTCCTTGTATTGAAGTGGTCATGCTTTACATGTGCAATCTCTTTGTTCTTTTGCTGAGTGAAAAAATGTTACAGGCTAGCTTTGGCTGCATTTAAATAGTTTGGCACTAAAAACTGAGAGGATTCTCTGATATATCCAAGACCCGTCTTTACAAGAGGAGAGCGTTGTACTTTGATAATTTCATCTAAGGTTTCAGATCCTTTAGCAAATCTAAGATTTAAAGTTTTCACTTTCTCAATTTCATTTCTTAGACTTACTATTTCACATTCTAATTTCTCATTGTGCTTCTCCTTTTCAATAAGCTTATATTTTAGATTATCTATGGAAATTTTATTTTCTTCCAAACATATTTTGAGATGATTTATTTCTTCAAGAAAATCATTTTCTTCTAATGCATCCATAAAAGTCTCTTTAGCCTCACTAGAGTCTTTCTCAAAAGCCATGAGTAGTCTAATATTTTGATCAGATTCTCCTTCTTCACTATTTGATAGACCATCACTATCTTCATGAGTATAATAGCTTTTTATATTGATAAACTGTTTCTTATTTCCTTTTGCCACTTCCTTTCCCTTTTCATGAATATCTTTATGGGGACATTTAGCAGCATAATAACGAACTCTTCCACAAGAAAAAACATTTAAAATGAAGCTTACCTCTGAACCTTCCAGTGCCAAGTTGTAGCTTCTTTACAAAATTTATATCATCTTCTTCTGAAACATACAATGATCCTTCTTCTTCTTATACTTCCTTTGCTTTTGCAGCAACTCTAAAGACAACTTCTTTGACTTCAGATGGACCTCCTTTCCTCATTTCACAAGTAGCCAGAATCCCAGGAAGTTGAACAACGATAAGAGTTTTTAGATCCTTCTTTTCTTCAATAGCAGACACTTTTGACTCAAATTTGGGAGTTAGATATTTTAAAACCTTTTCTACCAGAGTAGTGTTAGTTATGGTTTCACCTAGATTTCTCATATGATTTAAAATATTGTCTTGACATAAAAATAAACTATGAATGATTTCCTCATTATGCATTCCAAGTTTTTCATATTGAATTCTGAGAGATTGGAGTTTAGCACTTTTTACCTTGGTATCACCTTCATAGCTCAGAATTATTTTGCCTCATATCTCCTTTTCTGTATTCAACTGCATGAATTTGACAAATTCTGATTCAGTCAAACTTCCCAATAATTCATTGACCACCTTTGCATTGGTTTCATAGTTCTTTCTTGCAGCTGGATCTGTTGGAACTGACACTGGATATTGATAACCTATTCAACTATAACCCATGCATCTGCTCCAAGAGATTGAATATAGGATATTTTCCTTGTCTTCCAGAATATTAAATTGTTTCTGTTGAAGAGAGGAGGCCTGATAGATGCAGTCCCATCTTGATTGCTCATCTTAGCTAATATTCCTTCTAGCTATTAAGCTTCTTCAGAAGGACCTGCTTTGATACCAATTGTTGGGAAAAATACTGAGAGGGCCGGGGGGTGGGGGTAAATCAATATTTAGAACTCACTGATAAATTTTACCTTTTCTTTACTAAACTCCATATGTTACTTTAGTGAACCCAAATTGTGTATACACGCAAATATACCAACAAAAACTTCTGTATACTGAGATAACTTTATTGTTAGATAAAATTTCAGAAATAATATTTAACTCAACTTATTAGTTATGCATCATTTAGCTAAGCAGTAAATATGTGCAGTAACAACAGAATAAATCATCACACAAGAGCATCACACATGAATACCAATATTTAAGGTGGAAACCCAATTCGAGAGAAAACCATTGTTGTTGTCGTATCTGTCTTCAATATTTATTATATGAAAAATTCTTACAATATTATATTGATGTAGAATCATATTAGTACACAAGCATCTACCTGAAGAAGGCTATGACCTTCTCTCATTCTCCAGCTGCTATTGGAAGGGAGATACAACCCCCTGATCTTGTTTACCAGCCACTACTGGAAGGGAGCTTCAATCCCTGATCAGAACACTATCTTCTATTGGTAGGAAGATTGCAATTCCACACTAAAGGCTTCAACCCTCAGAACCATTGTAGACCATGTTTCATCAATTTTCACACTAGATCACACAACTTCAACACAACTCTTCATAAATATCAACAAATATAAACTTCACCCAATATGTCAATCAAAACAGTGAGATCACTGTAACTAGAACACAGTAATAACCCAGACTTCAGAATGAGTATGTAGAATAAAACTCGACCTTGAACATTCATTATCTTAAAATGCATATGCTACTTTGTTTTACTAAACCTGCATGTATACGTGCTTTCCTTCAAACCAACCTACGTATAGATCTATGAATTTTGATTTTCCAGAATATGGTCAGTCTCATAACTTGATCTGAGGCTTTTAGTTGAATATCTTTTCAGAATTGCAGAACCCTTAATCAGTCAGAGATTATTGATCAGATTTGTACATATTCAATCTTAGAATCATATAGAACATTCAAGAAACCTAGACCTACATGAAGACTTCATTAACAGATAGCAGAGATATAACAACAATAAACACATAAACTCTGCAATAAGATTAAGAAAACCATGACTTCCATATGTGCTTTTGCTGAGACAAAGCCGAATATATATGCACTTTTACCGAGACTAACTAGCGTATAGATTTGTAAATATTAATTTTTCATAATGTTTTAGATCTATAGAACTTACTGAATATTCTTCACTTCACTTCAGCAAACATGTGCCAAGTCACAGATCTGATCATCTCTTCAATAGATCACACAAGAACATAGTCATTTCAGGTCTAGAGATCATGATCCATTATTGTATCCAAGGTGCATCATAGATTTATATCTACCAATAAAATAGAGTTCGCCCCATGAAGATATAATTCAAAGAGAAGTATTCAATGACAACCCTTACACTTGCACACCCTTGCACTATGATCTTCTTTTTCTTATATCTATTTAGCCTTTACCAATACTATGAGTCAAACCCACACAATTACCAATGGTATGCTTGGACGGAATCAAATAGACGACACAACGCTCAATAATATGGGCTAATACCATGGTAATGGCCCCTGGTATCATATTTCTAGAGCACAAAAGAGATGCGTGACTTGTATCATTCTTATCTGTGTGTATACGCAACTTGGCCTATACCAACCTATGTATAGAACCTTCAATATGAAAATTAACCAAATTCTACTGGACTTTACACATTTCTTCTGATAGACCTTCTGAAAACTACTAAGCTTCTCCAGAGGACATATAATCCATCATTTTCCAGATATTTTCCATCAAGGACAACATATTAATACATAAGAATCATATTGCAAACAATATCCCCCTTTTTACTTGATGGAAACCACGATGGAGTTTAATCACTACTTTCCCCTTTTGACATCAAGGGAAAAGTGTGAATCCTGTAGATCTGATGAGCACTGAAGATACCATGCTCCCCCTGAGTTCATGTTCAATCTTTTAGATGGAATTTTCAATGAAGTACATGACTCTATAACTCAACCAAGTATGACCTTTCCTATCACCAAGGACTCATACTTACATCAATGATCCAACCAAGTGGAGTTACATATTTGACTCAGCTACCCAATCAAGTGGGTTTACAAATTTGAACAAGTCCTTACATGAATGAATATAAAAAAAATTCATCATAGGTCTCAACATGACCTTTTCATCAAATTACAGATATGACTTTTTATAACCAGGACCAAAATATATCAAGAGAGAGATCATAAATCATAAACCAATCAGAATGTGAATAATTCATCATTTTCAACAAGGCAGGTGCTCCCCCTAATCTTGTGCATCCTGAACACCTTCAACAACCAGTTAATCAAAGAATTTTAATCAAGGAGATAAATATCAAAGAACGGTATAGAAAGATGAATATTGGAACAACAAAAAAGATTACCCAACAGCACCACAACTGTTCTGAAAGCTAACCCATAGAATTTATGTCAGAAAATACCATACGTGATTTTATGCATGGAAACTTGCATATATACGTGATTTTCCTTTATGAATCCAGTGTATTGAATTTAAACTTATGAGATTAAGAATATTTGATCAGAGAGGTAGAGACAACTCCCAACTTCTGTCTGAGATATTTGAATGCTTCTCTGGGAAGAGGTCTAGTAAATATATCTGCAACTTGATCTTTGGAGGGTACTTACTCCAATTTAACCTTTTGTTCAAGAACTTGTTCACATAGGAAGTGATACTTGATAGGAATGTGCTTGGTCTTGGAATGCATCACAGGATTCTTTGAGATACTAATGGCACTTGTATTATCATATAGAATGGAGATGGGTGGAGAACATTTTATTTGAATGTCTTGTAGTGTCTGCATCATCCAAAGAAGTTGTGTGCAACATCATGAATCAGCCACATATTCTACCTCCATTGTAGATAAGGAAATAAAGCTTTTTTTCTTGTTGAACCAAGATAATAATCGAGGCCCCATATAGAATGCACCACCACTAGTGCTTTTTTTATCATCAACATTTCCAGTCCAATCCGCATCTGTGTAAGCATGAAGAGTGAGATCATCATTCTTTGGATACCATAGACCTAAGTCTTGAGTCCCTTGTAGATATTTGAATATTATTTTTATAGCCTGAAGATCAGACTCTTTTGGATTAGCTTGGAACCATCCAACAATACCAACTAAATGCATAATGTCTGGTCTTGTCCCAGTTAGATAAAGCAGATGTCCAATCATGGATCTATATTCTGGTTGATTCACCATGGTAGAATCATCATGAGAACTGAGGTTACATCCAGTTACCATTGGATTACTCAGAGGTTTGCAGTCTTCCATACCATACTTCTTCAGAATTTGCTTAAGATATTTTTCTTGTGATAAAAATATGCCATATATTGCTTGTTCCACCTGTAAGACAAGAAAATATGTTAGTTCCCCAAGTAAATACATTTCAAATTCTTGTTGCGTAACAGAAGAAATTTTTTGACACATGGACCCTTCATTACTTCCAAAAATGATGTCGTCAACATACACAACTACAATCAATAGTTTATTATTCTCAATTTTTGTGTATAAGTTACTATCAACAGATCCCTTTGTGAAACCTTGTTGATGAAGATATTTGTCAAGATAATATTACCATGCATGAGGAGCTTGTTTAAGACCATATAAAGCCTTTTTAAGTTTTCAAACAAATTTTTCATCATTTCCCAGAATTAATCCTTCTGGTTGTTCTATATAAACTTCTTCTTCTAGATCACCATTGAGGAAAGAAGATTTAACATCCATTTGATAAACTTTGAATTGTTGAAATCTCAAAAAAAAAAGAAACATTCTTATGGCTTCAAGTATGGCTACAGGAGAAATTTTTTCTTCAAAGTCTATACCTTCTTTTTGAGCATACCCTTTACAAACAAGTCTAGCTTTGTTTCTAATAACATCTCCATTTTCATTTAACTTGTTTTTGAATATCCATTTTATTCCAATAACATTTTTATCATGTGGTCTTGGAACCAATTCCCAAGTATGATTCTTTTCAATCTGATCAAGTTCTTCATTCATGGCTTGATTCCAACATTCATATTTACTAGCTTGATTTACATTTTGGGGTTCAATAGTGGATAAGAATGCCAGATAGCTAGGGGATCCTACAACAATTCTTCTTGTTTGGACAACTGATCCATTTTCTCCCAAAATTTGAGATTCTAGATGATTCTTTTGAACATACCTAAACGAAGCCTTTTCAGATAGATATTCTTCTCGTGCTTCATTGGGTTCTCCTTCTATATTGTTGCTATTTGATGAGGGAAAATATACAACATCATCATATTCATTTTTTGTTGTTACTTCCCTTTTAGGAGCCGTGAGAGACTCATCAACTACAACATCAATACATTCAACAATCTTCCGAAGTCTTTTATTGTAACATTCATATGATTTACTTCTAGAAGAGTAACCAATAAATATTCCTTCATCTACTCTAGGTTAAAACTTACCATTTTCATCTGAAAACTTTAAAATGCTTTACAGTGGGAAGATTTCCATACCAAATTTCATAAGGATTTTTATCATTATTTACTCAAACATGAGCCTTGTTAAGAATATCTACTGCAGTATGTGTTTCTTCTCCCCAAAAGGTATCGAGAGTTCCATCTTCATCAATCATAGCCCAAGCCATTTGTTGAACTATTTTATTCGTCCTTTATGCCATGCCATTTTTTTGTGGGGTTCCAGCTTCAAAAAACTATCTTTTTATACCATGATGTTCACAGAAATCGAAGAATTCATTTCATATATATTCTCCTCCTCGGTCATATCTAAGACATTTTATTTTTAGATCTAATTCATTTTCAACCAAAGCTTTGAAGATCTTACAATTTTCAAATCCTTCATCTTTATGTTTCAGTAAACCGATCCAACACATTCTATATAAGTCATTAATAAATAAAATATAGTATTGTTCTCCACTAGGTGAATTTTTCCTTACAAGAACACATAGATCAGTATGTATAAGTTCAAGGGGCTTACTTTTTCCTTCTTTATCATTGAATTACACTCTAGTTTTCTTACCAAATTGGCATGATTTGGATATGGTACTTTCAGGTAGAGTGATGTTGGGAAGATCACGAACAACTATGAATCTGCTTTATTTGCTTATTTGAGAGAAGCTCAAATGTCCCAACCTTATGTGCCATAACCAATTTTCTGAAGATTTACACAAGAAGCATTGCTCTTGGCCACCTTTCAATACATACATATTGGTTGGTGTTGTAGTTCCCTTTATTATTGTTTTTCCTGTGTCAAGTTCACGTACTACACATTCTTTTGAACTAAAGACAAATTCATTTCCTTGATCACACATTTGACTCACACTTAATAAGTTATGCTTTAATCCATTTACATACATAACATTGTTATCTTTCACCTTTTATTTTATAAAAACAAACCCTTTTCCTTTAATGATAGCAGGAGAGTCATTTCCAAAGGTAGCATTCTTTTCATTCTCTAGAGCATTGTATGAAAGGGGTTTATTTTTATCACCTTTCATGTGTTTTGAGCATCCGCTATCAATGTACCATTGACTTTATTCCCATTCTGAAGATAAATCTATGCCACAACTTTCAACCTATAAGTCCTTCTTTCTTGATATCTTGGAATTTTAAGGTATAATATCTTTTCGCTGAAGTTTCTCTTGCATTCAGATTCTTCATGACCAAATTTATTGCAATAAGAACATTCAATTTCATTTTCAAGAGGAGAAAAGTTGTTATAAGTATTCTTCTTTATTCTAGTCTCATTTCTTTGCTTTATTTCTTCTCTGGTCATGATGGTTTTGTATGCAACACATTGAGTAGCTTTATGACCAAAATTATAACATGAGAAACATTGTCCATTAAAGAAGAAATTTCTGCGATCATGAAACCTTCTACTTATGTTTACCTGCTGATTTATATTTATGTTATTGTTATTCCTTGTATTGAAGTGATCATGTTTTACCTTTGTAGTCTCTTTTCTCTTTTTCTGAGTGAAAAAATGTTGTAGGTTGGCTTTGGCTGAATTTAGATCTCTTGGCGCTAAAGAGTGAGAGGATTCTCTGATATATCGAAGACCTGACTTTACAAGAGGAGAGCATTGTACCTTGATAATTTCATCTAAGTTTTCAGATCCTTTAGAAAATCTAAGATTTAAAGTTTTCACTTTCTCAATTTCCTTTCTTAGACTTACTATTTCACATTCCATTTTCTCATTGTGATTCTCCTTTTCAATAAGCTAATATTTTAGAGTATCTATGGAAATTTGATTTTCTTCCAAACATATTTTGAGATGATTTATTTCTTCAAGAAAAATATTTTTCTTCTAATGCATCCATATAATTATCTTTAGACTCACTAGAGTTTTTTTCAAAATCCATGAGTAGTCTAATTTCTTGATCAGATTCTCCTTCTTCACTATTTGATAGACCATCACTATCTTCATGAGTAGAATAGATTTTTCTATTGATAAACCATTTCTTATTTCCTTTTGCGAATTCCTTTCCCTTTTCATGAATATATTTATGGGGACATTTAGCAACATAATTACCAGCTCTTCCACAAGAAAAACATTTAAAATGAAGCTTACATGTGAACCTTCCATTGCCAAGTTGTAGCTTCTCTACAAAATTTATCTCATCTTCTTCTCGAACATACCTAGATCCTTCTTGTTCTTCTACTTCTTTCCTTTTGTAGCAGCTCTAAAGACAAATTCTTTGACTTCAGATGGACCTCCTTTCCTCATTTCACAAGCAGTCAGAATCCCATGAAGTTGAACAATAGTAAGAGTTTTTAGATCCTTCTTTTCTTCAATAACATACACTTTTGACTTGAATTTGGGAGTTAGAGATCTTAAAACCTTTTCTACCAGAGTAGTGTCGGTTATGGTTTCACCCATATTTCTCATACAATTTACAATATCATCTAGACGTAAAAAGAAACTAACAATGCTTTCCTCATTATGCATTCCAAGTTTTTCATATTAAATTTTGAGAGTTTGGAGTTTAGCACTTTTTACCCTTGTATCACCTTCATAGCTCAGAATTATTTTGTCCTGTATCTCCTTTGTTGTATTCAACTGCATGACTTTGAAAAATTCTGATTTAGTCAAACTTTCGAATAATGCATTGGGCGCCTTTGCATTGGTTTCATAGTTCTTTCTTGCAGCTGGATCTGTTGGAACTGATGCTGGATATTGATAACCTCCTTCAACTATAGCCCATACATCTGCTCCAAGAGACTGAATATAGGATCTTGTACTAGTCTTCTAGAAGATTAAATTGTTTCCATTGAACAGAGGAGGCCTGGTAGATGCAGTCCCATCTTGATTTCTCATCTTAGCTAATCTCCCTTCTAGTGATTAAGCTTATTTAGAAGCAGCTGCTCTGATACCAATTGTTGGGAAAAATACTGAGAGGGGGGGGGGGGGGGTGAATCAGTATTTAGAGCTCACTGATAGCTTTTAATTTTTATTTATTGAATTCCATATGTGACTTTAATGATCCCAGCTCGTGTATAGAGGCGGATATAGAAACAGAAAAATATGTATACTGAGATAAATTTATTGTTAGATAAACTTTTAGAAACAATTTTTAACTCAACTTATTGCTTATGCATCAATTAGTTAAGAAATAAATATGTGTAGTAACAACAACAAAAAATCATAACACAATAGCATCACACATGAAAACCAAGATCTAAGGTGGAAACCCAATTTGAGAGAAAACCACCGTTGTTGTCGTCTCTGTCTTCAATATTTATTATATGAAAACTATTTACAATATTGTACTGATGCAGACTCATATCAGTACCTAAGAATCTACCTGCTGAAGGCTACAACCTTCTCTTGTTCTCCAGTTTCTACTGGAAGGGAGCTACAACCCCCTAATATTGTTTACCAGCCACTACTAGAAGGGAGCTTCAACCCCTAATCAGAACACCAAATTTTATTGGTAGGAAGCTTCTACTTCCACACTCAAGGCTTCAACCCTCAGAACCACTGCAGACCATGTTTCATCAATTTTCACACTGGATCACACAGCTTCAACACAACCCTTCATAAAGATCAACAAATATAAACTTCACACAATACATCAATCAGATCAGTGACATCACTGTAACCAGAACAGAGTTATAACCTAGACTTTAGAATCAGTATGCAGAATCAAACTCAACCCTAAACATTCATTATTTTAAAATGCATACGCTACTTTGATTTACTGAAACTACGTGTATACATGCTTTCCTTCACACCAACCTACGTATAGATTTGTGAATTCTGATTTTCCAGAATATGGTCAGTCTCAGAACCAAATATGAGGCTTTCAATCATATATCATTTCAAAATTCCGAACCCTTAATTAGTCAGACATCATTGATCATATTTGTACATATTCGATCATAACATCATATACAGGATTCAAGCAACCTAGATCTACATGAAGACTTCATCGACAGACAACAAAGATACAAGAGCAATAAACAAATAACCTCTTTAATAAGCTTCAGAAAACCTTGACTTCCATACATGATTTTGCTAAGACAAAGTCCCGTATATACTCACTTTTACCAAGACTAACTAGCGTATAGATCTGTAAATATTAATTTTTTAGAATTTTTCATATCTATAGAACTTACCTAGTTTTTTTCACTTCACTTCAGCAAACATGTGCCAGGTCACAGATCTAATCATCTCTTCAATAGATCACGCAAGAACATTGTCATTTCAAGGGAGCTTCAACCCCTAACCAGCCACTACTAGAAGGGAGCTTCAACCCCTAATCAGAACACCAACTTTTATTGGTAGGAAGCTTCTCCTTCCACACTCAAGGCTTCAACCCTCAGAACCACTGCAGACTATGTTTCATCAATTTTCACACTGGATCACACAACTTCAACACAACCCTTCATAAAGATCAAAAAATATAAACTTCACGCAATACGTCAATCAGATCAATGATATCACTGTAACCAGAATAGAGTTATAACCCAGAATTTAGAATCAGTATGTAGAATCAAACTCAACCCTAAAAATTCATTATTTTAAAATGCATACGCTACTTTGATTTACTGAACCTGCATGTATACGTGCTTTCCTTCACAGCAACCTACGTATAGATTTGTGAATTCTGATTTTCTATAATATGGTCAGTCTCAGAACCAGATATGAGGCTTTCAATCATATGTCTTTTCAGAATTTCCGAACCCTTAATCAGTCAGACATCATTGATCATATTTGTACATATTCAATCATAGCATCATATACAGGATTCAAGCAACCTATATCTACATGAAGACTTCATCGATAGACAACAAAGATACAGGAGAAATAAACAAATAACCTCTTTAATAAGCTTTAGAAAACCCTGACTTCCATACATGCTTTTCCTGAGACAAAGTCATGTATATACGCACTTTTACCAAGACTGACTAGCGTATATATCTGTAAATATTAATTTTTCAAAATGTTTCATATCTATAGAACTTACCTAGTTTTTTTTCACTTCACTTCAGCAAACATGCGCCAGGTTACAGATCTTATCATCCCTTCAATAGATCACGCAAGAACATTGTCATTTCAAGGGAGCTTCAACCCCTAACCGGCCACTACTAGAAGGGAGCTTCAACCCCTAATCAAAACACCAAATTTTATTGGTAGGAAGCTTCTACTTCCACACTCAAGGCTTGAACCCTCAAAACCAATGCACATCATGTTTCATCAATTTTCCCACTGGATCACACAGCTTCAACACAACCCTTCATAAATATCAACAAATATAAACTTCACGCAATACGTCAATCAGATCAGTGATATCATTATAACCAGAACAGAGTTATAACCCATACTTTAGAATCAGTATGCAGAATCAAAATCAACCCTAAAAATTCATTATTTTAAAATGCATACGCTACTTTGATTTACTGAACCTGCGTGTATACGTGCTTTCCTTCACACAAACCTATGTATAGATTTGTGAATTCTGATTTTCCAGAATATGGTCAGTCTCAGAACCAGATATGAGGCTTTCAATCATATATCTTTTCAGAATTTCTGAACCCTTAATCAGTCAGACATCATTGATCATATTTGTACATATTCAATCATAGCATCATATACAAGATTCAAGCAACCTAGATCTACATGAAGACTTCATCGACAGACAACAAAGATACAGGAGTAATAAAAAAATAACCTCTTTAGTAATCTTTAGAAAACCCTGACTTCCATACATGCTTTTGCTGATACAAAGTCGTGTATATACACACTTTTACCAAGACTAAATAGTGTATAGATATGTAAATATTAATTTTTTAGAATGTTTCATATCTATAGAACTTACCTAGTTTTTTTCACTTCACTTTAGCAAACATGCGCTAGATCACAGATCTAATCATCTCTTCAATAGATCACGCAAGAACATTGTCATTTCAGGTTTAGATATCCTAATCCGTTATTGTATCCAAGGTGCAACATAGATTAAGATCTACCAATAAAACAAAGTTCATCTGTATTCAATGACAACCCTTACATTTGCACACCCTTGCACTATGATCTTCTTTTCCTTATATAGATTTAGCCTTTACCAATACCATGAGTCAAAACTACACAATTGTCGATGGCATGCTTGGATGGAATCAAATAGATGACACAACACTCAATATTGTGGGCTAATACCATGGTAATGCCCCCTAGTATCATATTTTTAGAGAACAAAAGGCATACGCGACTTGGATCTTTCTTATTTGCATGTATACACGACTTGGCCTGTACTAACCCATGTATAGAACCTTCAATATGAAAATTAACCAACTTCTGCTGGACTTTACACATTTCTTCTGATAGACTTTCTGCAAACTACTGAGCTTCTCCAGAGGAAATATACTCCATCATTTGTCATATATTTCTAATCAAGGACAACATATTAAGACATAAGAATCATATTGCCAACATTGCTATTGTGCTGGCATGTTGTTGGAGTCAAATGTTAATTGATGGTTTCACATAGCTGATCCCATCTTTCTTCACTAGGAATTTCCATATTTATCACCTTTCTGAAAACTTCATCTACCTTTGTATATTTTTCAAATGTAGGCTTGTTGAGGAATAGATGTTTTATTTCATGTTTTATAATTAAATCAAACTCTAAATATTCAAGAAAATATTTTCCTGTCACATGGAATTTAATCCCTGCAAACTTTGCCTTATCAATTGCAATAGTATATAGTTTCTTGTAGTATTCCTCCAAATTTATCAGTTTCTCATTTTGAGCTACCAATCCAGGCAGTACTCTCTGGTTCAACATATTAAAATCATTGTGAAACCTTTGGACAACAATATCCAAGGTTTGACACTTGGTTTCTAAGTGATTAAGTAAATTCTTCTTTTGAAAAACATTTTTGATCTCCAAGATGGTGGTTGTTCTGTCTGAAATATTGATCCACTCCAACTCTGCTTTGATCTTTGAATTCAACATTTTAATCATGTATGATGCTTCTAATGGCTTGGTCTTGAGTGCTACATTTTCATTCTCTATGACTATTCAGCATTTGTTAATCAAATCTTGTTGCTAAAAAATAATTTATATGGATAGCAATACATTTGTCATTGCTTGAATAATATCTGTCCATACACTTTCCTTGGCTTGGGCCAAGGTGTCTGCCATTAAAAATTCACTTTCCAACTTCTGAAATTTAAGTCCCAAAGTGTGAGACTTATGCATTTATTCCATATATAAAGTGTCATTTTTAATATTTTGAGTTTCTAAATTCTTAAATTTCTCTAGAAGATTCTAATTTTATTGTTTTTGTATGGCCAACTCCTACACTATCTTGACTAAATAACTTGTTGTTGATGTAGATTCAATGATTTTTGATGAAGAACTAAGTTATGTACCTGCAACTACTATGGGAAATGTTGTAACTGGAATCATGGCAAGCTGAGGTGACTCCTTTTTCTTGAGAAGTTCTTCAATATGCCCCTCCATCTTCTTTATATGAATATTGTTCTCAATGATTAACTCAAGCATCTCTTATATGTTTTGTTCACCCTCTTCAATCTCCTTTTTTTGTGGATCCTCTGTAGAAGGTAACTTAAGTTCTTTCTGCATACCTGCAATGTCTCCATTTCTCTTCTTCAGGATTTCTTCTAATTTACAGTATTTTGGATCATATCCAATTTTAACTACAAGGTATTCTAAAGACCTTAATTTATTGTATTTAGCTAGAGAAGAGAGTTTCTCAATTTTAATTTGAGACTCTACATTGGATAAGGTAGTTCTAATCTTAGACAAAGACATGGTTGTATTAGTCATGGTTGAGAAGAGCATCTCACCATACTATCTAAGAATATCCATTTGATATATTGGATGAATAAATGTGTCAATGAAATATGAGAAGGTGAATTTGGCTGAAATATATTTGACCATTTCTATCCAATGGATGACTGATTGGTTGACCCCTTTTTCATCCTGATTGTTAAGTGTGATTGGAAATGAGTCTCCTTACTTAAAAAAAACATCTATATCAGTACAGAAGTGTACTTAAACATCCCTTGTGTTGTCAAATTCATAATTTTCTCATACATATTATCAACCAAAAATTGACTGTAATTATACATGAAGGCAGGTTGTTGATCTTTTGAGAAAATAGAAAATAATCCAAGGATGGATTCATCCATTGTCTTATAATCTAGATATCCTAGTAGGCAAGACAGTAAAGAGATGATATGTCTAGTGGATTCAGGGAACATTGAGGATGGAGAGGGTGGATTTATTTTTGGTAATTTAGCATCATCAGGTAAAAATGTCTCAAAGATTTGAGCTCTTTGGGGAAAATTCAGCTTATGGTATATCTCCATAAGAGTTGCTTGGGAAAACAGGCTTAAGGAATAATTTTGGCAACTAAGAAAAATGTTATTGATGGTTTATATAGTGATGGATATCAAAATGTTTCCATTTTGAGCCACCACTTCTCTTTTGACAATGTCATATCTGCTTTGACAACAGATGACCAGGTCTGGGAAGTTATAAGTTTGAGGAAAAGTGAAAAGGGGTAGAAGGGATTCCCACAATTTAATCTCATCTTACTGATCAAGATATTTTTGCTTCAACCATAGGTGAAATTCATGGAACTCAAATTCGCACTCTGTGTCAGCAATTTTATAATATGAATCGGCAAGGGGAATGTGGTCGAGGTCGACTGGGGCAGCAGTAGAAGGGTTTTCATCAGACACAGGTTTCATGCTATTTCCTTTCAGGGCCATGTTATTAGAGGAAAGAATAAGAAAGGGAAAGGAAACAAAGGGAATTAGAATGTTCATCCACTGTGGAGGTGATAACATCTGCTTGAAAACATTGCACAAATATCTCTAAACACCTGCAACGCAACAGTAAAATAATTATAGCAAAAGCAGTAAAATAGCGAGCTAGGCTTTATTTATATAGATGCAAAAATGGATATGTGGTAACCATTCAATAGTGTTACCGTAGAAATTAAAAGCTAACGATATAAGAGCTTGATGGAAAATGGTTAATCAATGGCCAGGGAGCATAATCATAACAGGCCAAAGGGGAATAATGATAAGGAACATGGTGGAAATGGATAGGTGAGGTCGCAGCGTTTCATTTGATGTTGGGAGGGGTGTGAATTAACATGGAAGTGACACATAGGGAGGGCTCGCCAATCATGAAACTACTTTCGAACACCCCCCACCACGACCGTTAACAGGAAATTGGTAAGGGGGGTTCGAAAAGACTTCACCGCCATTGATATGGGTGGGGAAAAGATCAACTGTTGAAAAGTGCCTAAACGATCATAAAAAACGACAAACGTTCTTATCCATTAGCAACTTAGGATAGAAAATATGTGCCGATATATTACAAATTAAAATTAATTCTTAATAAAGAAAATTAATCAAAATTTTAAAGATAATAAAACTTTTATTAACAAATCATGGCACATTTAGACAAGAAGCCATTGCAAATTTATTTTTTAAAACTAATAAAACATTTTTTTATTGATTCTCCTAATTTTTTTTTTTTCCTTCATTTTTTAGGGCAATTTATTCCTACCATTTTCTTGATATGAATGATCAAATTTATAGAAGTCCTAAGATTTTTTGATTTTTTTTTGTTTTTCTATTCATATCCAAACTTAAAATTTTTATTCTTATCTTTCTAACATTCTAAATTAGCAAAACCAAATAGTGTTACAACAACGAGAAAATTTGAGCATATTATCGCACAGCTACTTTCCAACGTCCTTTTCCTTCTTGGAAATAATTCCCTTTCAGTTCCTCTTTCCTTGAAAAATCTGACTTGACATAAACTAATTTCATATTCTTATCCACCAAATCTTAGGCCTTCATAATTGGGCCTCTAATCACCTAAAATGGTGATCAAAATCCCTTGTCCATCATAGCCCATTTGCCTCATGAACTTGGAATCAATGCCTATAGTGTGCTTTTCAAAGTCACCAAAGGTCTCTTAATGAATGAACTTGAAAGGTGAATTTACCAAGCTTGAATCCATCATGGTGTTGGCCTGCTTATCTTTCATTACTAGTGGTTGTCTTAGCATCTCCATTAGTGCAGAAATGCCCTAATATAGTAAAACAAAAATCTAACCTATGACTCTTCCCTATCATGTTCTTGATGAGGAATCCATGCAATTGGTATATTTCTACTTCTACATGGTCCTCGAATAATTCCTTTACACTACTTTGGTACTGGTTTTGAATGCTTACCATGAAAGTGTCCTTCTCCCAACTCTTGATGTTCCTCTTGAAATATGTATGCATAATTCAGAGATACCAGGTAGTGATAGTTGAGAGATGTCTCTCTTTCCCATCATATTAAGAATATATATCCATTCATCTTTAATGGCATTCAAAAGAAGATATTTCAAAGTATCTTCATCCAGATTTTCCATCTTAGCTCTTTTTATATTGTAACTAAATATTTTAATTAGGTCCTCTAAGTTTTCATCGTCTCTTTGCATCATTTTAAAAACTTCATCTTTTTGGTTATCAAGTGTGCAGTAATCCTTGTATTTTTGTAAGAATACACTTTTCATCTCCTCCCATGTCCTAATAGAATGTGTTTTTAAGCCAATGAACTAGTTTAATGTTGCATCCTTAAGTGTTGCAGGAAACAATTTCAATTTTTGAGAATCTTGTAAGTAGTCATATGATTCATAAAACTTAAAATTCAAATATAAATGTTTCAGGATCTTCACTCCTTAATCCATGAAGATTGGGAAGGATGGAGGGTGAGATAATTTTCATTGTGATAGTTGTATTCTCATCTAATATAGGAAATCCAACAGGATATTCTCTATTGTCTTCAACCCTTCCTCTTCCTCATCCTCCATCTCATCTGTTGTACCTTAACAGACAATCCCTTAGCTTTGATAAGGAATCAGTGCTTAAGACATTTATATGATCATGTCACGAATATATATATATATATATATATATATATATATATATATATATATATATATATATATATATATATATATATATATATATATATATATATATATATATATATATATATATATATATATTTATCAACCCTCAAGTATTTATGATTAAAACCTTAAATGTCAAATAATATGAATGCTTCACAATGCTACCATCTGTTAATGTTGAATGAAGTGACTAGAAGAATATGAAAGAATAAGTCCAAACTGATATGTTGTTTTATACAAAAAATATCATTTCTAACCCTAGAAGAAATATATGAAAGAAATAGTTAAAACAAAGGAGCGCCAATTAAGGTTTTTAAGTCTTATGTACAGAAGTAAAAAGAGACCTGTTGCTCATAACTTTGTTTTATTAATAGATAGAAAACACATAATGTAAACTTGGATACACTTCAACATAAATAGAATGCTAGAAACTTGCTTACTCATTCATTAATCTTTGAATTTCTGAGTACAAAAATAATTGTCTGCAGGTCCAAAACTCGGAACCTTTCCTTCCCTTGAAAATTACATTAAATACAGTAAAAAGTAGTTTGGAACTATTGTAACCAATCCTAACTACCAAAACTACTTTAAGACTTCAAAGGTTGTCTATTACATGCCTTGAAAAATTCTTGTTACAATTACATTGTCTTTAGAAAATAACATAAAATAACTATCCTAATCTATAGGAATTGTTGATGATGTGGCTTCTTTTCCTTGGTCAACTGATTTATCTTTCTTTGCTGCTGATCCTTTTGGAAGGTCTATTGTCCAAGCTCTGCACTTTTTCCATATAGATACCTTCATCCTCAATGAATGTGTTATATTGTGATATTCCAATCTAAATGCAATAATTCGATCATAAGAAGGCCTTTCTATGAAAAGAGTCTTTACCATCCACAAGAGTTGAAAATGTCTCTGCAAGAAGTTTACCATTGTCTCTCCTTTAAGCATCTGAGTCTTTTCATGCCTGTTATCAACTTGTATTTTTTTCATAACCAATAAATTCTCATAAGAGCTCCATGGAAAAATATTTCCTTCAGCTCCTCAACATGATGGCAAGCCTACTCTTGACATTTTATCAAAAGAATTATCAAACTTACTTTCTGCTTCCTTGATTTCCATTAGCTTCTTTTCTGTAGCCTTTCTGAGATCATTTCTGACAATCATTTTATTAATTTCTACTGCATACAACATTCTGTCCTGCATATCATTCTCCTCTAATTCCTGATCTAATTTGGAACTAATAAAATCAATAAATATTCTGGACCAAATAGCTCTATTAATTCCTTTTTTCTTATTAGACACAATTGGTTCTTCACATTCTAAAATAAGGCTTTTCTCTTTTGCAATTATCATCATTGAACACCAATTAGATTTCATTTTTGAGATGATATCAGTCCAAATGATATCTTTAGCTTGTATCACTGAGAGATTTCCTTTCAGTATTTATTTGAGATTTTTAATCTCAACTTCAACATTTCGGAAATCCATTTTGTACTTATCAGCTTTATTTTCCATGACTTTCATCAATTTTGTTGCAGTCTCCAGATCTGTTTGAGCCTTATTTCTATCTCTTTCAGCTATCTACAACTCATTATTTAATTGAACAATTTGTGCTTGAGTGTCTTCATCACCTATAGGAAAAAAAAGTACAATTATGATTATCAATATGATTTTTCAATGAAATTGCAATCTGCTTTATTTTGGAGAGTTCTTCATCTTTCTGCATGAGTTGCTGCAACAACTTTTCCTTTTCCTTCTCTACCTCTGCAACTTCTGTGGCCATTGAATGTCTCTAGTAGGTAAATTTAACTTCTTCCTTAATGTGGATGTTTCTACCTCAGCACTTTTCATGAATTTCTGCACAATAGTCTTATCACTGGGGTCTATTCCAATTTTTATAATAATTTTCTTCAATTCCTCATTTTGAACTGTTAAGGCTCTTGAGTTAGCCTTCACTAACTTCAACTGTTTAATTACTTTACCCAACATATTCTCTACCTTTATTTCCGTTGAATTAGTCTTTGTGATGTCATTTACAATCAATTGACCTATTTGGATATGAAAATTCATTTTATCCATTAGTGGAATTTTCTTTACATCCACAGTCACATTGACAGTTTTGAAATTGCTAGAAGAACCAATTGACATATCTGTAGGATGTGACAAGGCAATTCTAAATTGATCTTTCTCAAGATCCATTATAGTTAACAATATTTTATTCTTAGTGGTAACTTGATGTTTAGCTTGGGCATCCATGCTGGCCTTCATCCTTGGATTTCTTTCTTCAATTTTTTAAAACAGGTTTTTGATCAAGGGCACCTGTTCATGAGAAGCTTCATGATTCCTAGGTGAAGCAGGAGAATTTTTCTCTTCTCCCAAATGTAAAGAAAAACCAGGTGCATTAGATGTAGGATCTTCAGTAAATTTTTTTCTCTTCTTGGCTCCCTTCTCCTCATCATCTAAATCAATAACTACTTCCTTGGTTCTTTTAGTTGTTTTCTATACTATGATGGGAGTTTGAATGTTTGCATCTACTAAAATGATCACACCTTTACATGCTATCTTCTCTTGTTCTGGCCTACTTTCATGAATGAAAGAAGAGTACCCATTCTAAATTCTTCTATTTGAAATAACACTTTATGGGTCATAAGCCCAAATTTCTCCTAGTAGCATATGCATGTCATCTAACATTTTTGTTACTTCATCAAATGCTTGCCTCATATTTACTATGAAAGGGCCTACAACCATGGGTAATTTATACATGTGTCCTTTCTTCATAGGCAGCAAATGAACTTGATCAACATTTAGACTCTGTCTAATGAAATCTAAAGAAAAAAGCCTCATTGGTACAAAATTTGGGAGTTTGTAAGGCTCAACACTTGCTCCATATAGCCTTATTTCAGAATATTCCTAGGAAACAAACCAATCTCCATATTTACAATTGTTTCCTAAATGAAGAAAATCTGATGCTTTAGGTAAGAAACAGGGAGGAGGACTTCCATTCAATATTTTTTATGCAGTTGGCATGTAATAGCTATAAAAATCAAACAACCTAGCCTCATTTTTCTCCCTTCTAACTACATTTGTCTAGAATATCATTGATTTCATTCTTTTATTTACATCCATAACATTTAGACCTAAATGCATGAATTATTCCAAATTCTGATATAAGAACAAATATACAATCAATGAAGGAAATTTGGAAGAACCCGTTAATGAAAGGCTAATTAGTTGTGAATTGACTGTTTCTTGCCAATATGATGGAATATCCAGCACCATTCCTGGCTTCATCATCATGGCAAACATCCCTAGGACTAATTTATGCACTACATTATCATCATCTTTACCCATAATTTTTTCAATATTACTCAATACTGGATGAGTCTCAGCATCGAAAACCCCCATATAAAACTCTTTGCAATCTGGCTGAAACTGCTTCATGTCAGGCTTCAAATAAAACATGAACTGGTTGAATTCTTCTCCTACAATATTATCATAATATTGTACCAACGAATCAGCAAAAAATTGGATGGCTAACTCTGACTCAGGATAGCAAGGGGCTTGGCAAATTAACAAGGTAGACACCTGCAGAACATTCTCTCCTTCAGAATTCATGACAAAACAATTCCATAGATACATGATAGATACCAACTAGTAGATAAATTTAGGGAAAAGATGGGTTTTCAGAATGCACGTAGACAAAACTTTAGACTTGACCATGGCATAATACACAGGGGGAGCATTATCATTCAAGGTAACTTGCTGGTAGAAAGGGAGGTGAATTATTGAAGAGAGGGTATCTTGAATATCCTTCTCAGTGTCCATGAGAGGGATATGGCTAGATGAACCTGATAAGGATGATTTTTTAGCCATGGTTGAAAATTCACGTAAGAACAGTTTATAGGGTGGTCAAATTTGCAAGTGGCGGAAAGCTAAAATAGGGTGCAGCGTAACAAATCGAAAGTAATTTTAAAAACAGATAAAAAATTTCTTTAAATAGGTGGCGCGAGTTTTAAATTTAATGCTGACAAGATGCGCCAACAAGCTCTTAACTCTGCTCGATGTGGAAGATAGTTGTGACCAACTCAAGTTCTTACGTCACTGCGGGGGCTCTCAGGGTACGAAGGAAAACTTTGGCTGGTGCCCCCGCACTCAATCTCCGTTGTTCATCTCTGCTATCTGTAGAGTCAACCCGGTCGAATACAGAGGCACTCATCATGATATCCGGTGTGCTAGTTGTGCCCACGGGTTAGGCCTTTTGATAAGTATTTTAATAATCAACGCCTTCCGCTAATCAAACCAATCAATGTTTAACATCAAATACCAAAACCACTATTATAAAGTTTAAATGTTTAAACTTTAACTCAGATTTTGGAAAACATACATATTTTTTTTTCATGCTAAAGTTTAAGATTTTTATACTTTAACATATTTTCCAACAATCTCTTATTTCTATATTTGAAAATATTTGAAAATTAAAAGGATATGTAGATGATCCACAACATCTGGCACCACCTAGGGATAGTGTTTTTTTCCATGAAACATTAAGAACCTACAGATCAGTGCCTTCACTTCAGGTATGGATTCAAAAATTGCTTGATGAGAAATATACAGTGAGAGGAAATTGAATATGTACAATAATGAACTAATTGACTTTAGTGCTAGAAATAATGTTTTAGATACTACCCATTTGTAGGAAGTTCTACTGCTTCTCCATCAAGATCTTCTAGCATGAAAGTATTATTTGATCTGGCTTCAGAGATTTTGTAAGGACCATACCATAAAGGATCAAATTTACATGTTTTCATTTCTCTTCCCTTCTAGTATCCCATCTTAATACCACATCTCCAGTCTGAAACATGATTTCTCTTGCCTTTTTGTCAAAAATAGATTTCATTTTCTCCTGATAAGTGACCAAATTTTCTCTGACTTCATTTATGCTTTCACTCAATTCTATCACCTTAATTAGTCTCCTGATCAAGGCATTGGGTTCCTCTTGAGAGTCTTGAAGAAAAGAAATCACTGGTCTTGCTAGCTGAGTGGGAAAAAAATCCTGAGCACCATATACCAATTCATAATGAGACTTACCAGTGGATATTTTAGTGGTCATCCTTACTGACCATAAAGCAGAAATCAACATTGAATCCCAATCCTTCTAGTTCTCATTTATTGTTTTCTTCAATATTTTCACCAATGTTTTATTAGATGATTCTGCTAATCCATTTCCTTGAGGATGATATGTTGTAGAGTGAGATAATATTACATTATAAGTCTAAAAAAAAATTATGAACCTGACTGAGTTGAAAACTTGAGCATTGTCTGTTACAATCTTTACTGGACATCCAAATCTGCTAAAAATATTCTCTTCTAAAAAATTCATCGCAACCAAATCATTTGCCTTTCTAGTATGAATTGCCTCTACCCATTTTGTAAAATAATCAGTAGCAATTATAATCCATTTAAACTACCCACTTGATGGTGGATTAATCTCTCCAATGAAATCCAATCGCCATTGTCTGAAAGGTTCTTCAATAAACACAGGAATAAGAGGTAAAGGAGCTAACCTTTTCTTTTCTGCAAACAATTGGCATTTCTGGAAACTTCTAACAGTTGTGTATACATCAGCAAATAAAGAGGGCCAGTAAAAACCTGATTTAAGAATCTTATGCGCAGTTTCTTTCTAGCTGTAATGACCTCCACACAACAAATTCATGATATTCTTTAATCACCTCCATGGTTTCCTCTTCTGTCAAACATAACAGCAATACACTAGCAGGATCTTTCCAATACAGCTTAGCTTCCATTATAACATAAGGTTGAGCTTTAAGTTTCAGAGCTTTGTACTTAGCTCTATTTATTGAAGGAGGACAAGAAAAGAAACATAGATAATGAATGATATCCTTATACTAGTCTGAACAGAGAAATTTGTACTTAATTGCTGACTATGTCTTAATATGATATGTTTCTTCAGTCACTTCATCTACAGGTGCAAGTAAGCTAATTCCCAAAGCTTGGAAATTAGATTCTGACAGCAATTTGGCCAGTCCCTGTCCTTTGACTAACTTTTACCATTTGATATCCAAGTCATATTCTTGGATTTTGGCAATCCATTTTCCTCTTTTCCCTTCCACATCACTCTATACTAGCACATCCTTTACAGCAAAATTAGGCACATATGGTGTTATTTGAGAATTAAGTACATAAGTTATGAATCCTTTAATGATTTATGTAAAGCATATACCTGCTTCTCCAGGATATTATACTTCAGCTCTGCATCTCTAAGGAGTTTGCTGAAAAAGGCTACAGGTTGTTCACTTCCTTCTTCATTTTTTTGTAATAACACAGTAGCAATAATAGAAGATGATGTGAATGAGAATATTTGAAAAGGCTTTAAGTCATCTGGACTGATTAGGACAGGAGCTTCTTGGAGAGCTTCTTTAATTCTGTTGAATGATTCCCTTGCATATTTTTCCTATTTTACTTCAGCATTCTTTTTTAACATATATGTTATTCTCCTAAAAATATCAGCATAATTTGGAACAAATCTTCTCAGAAAATTGATTTTTCCCAAAAACCTTTGGATATATTTTTTTCTTCTAGGCAGTGGAATTTTCTGTATAGCTTCAACCCTTGCCGGGTCAATCTTCACTCCTTGTTTTGAAACTATGTGACCTAACAGCTTACCTTCCTCTAAAGCAAACAAATATTTCTTGGGATTTAATGATAATCCAAATTTTCTGCATTTCAAGAAGGCTTTCCTCAGGTGTTCTAAGTGGTCATCATTAGAACCTGAAAAAATAGTAGCATCATCAAGATAAATGACTACAATTTATCACCCACAAAAGCAATATCCATTGCCCTTTGGAAAGTAGCTCCTACATTCATGAGACCAAATGGCATCCTGACATACATGAATGTTGCCCAAGGTGTGGTGAAAGCAATTTTCTTTTGATCTTCCTTCTCCACAGCCACATGATTATACCTAGAAAAACCATCAACCATGGATAACCTGAGTGCTCCAGTTACTTTCTGCAGAAAAAAATCCATATTTCGTAAAGGATAGTTATCTTTTAGGGAAGCTATGTTCAAATTTGTGAAATTCACACATAATCTTATCTCTCAATTTTTGTTCCTGACTGGTACCAGATTGGAAACCCAATCTGAATATCTTAGTGGAACTATGATTTTTGCTTGCAACAGTTTCATCACCTCTTTTTCAATTGGAGCCACCAATAGTGGGTTAATTGTCTGAGCTTATGCTTGTGTGGCTTAACCCCATCTTTCAGTGGTATTTTATGCTTAATAATACCTAGATCATAAGTTTTAAAATCTTCATATGACCATGCAAATACATCCATGAATTGTTTAAAAAGATCTACATACCTTCCTTTTTACTCCTTAGGAACTCCTCTAAACAATTTGACTATTTTAGGCTCATGTTGAGTTCATAAATTACAGTCTTCCATTTCTCCATATTCGGATACGTTTTTTTGATTCATTGCCACACAATTAGCATCAAAAAATCTCTCAAGAGGTACTAAACCCCCAGGAAAAATATTATTCTTCAACTGAATTATGTTCTGATCACCAATTGAATGTTTCAAATTTTTAGACATATCACTTTGACCAATTTCATCAACTTCTAAATCAATTTGATTGTCTTCAAAATTTCCAATCATTGTTAAAATCTGATTAATTTTCTCATCATATTCAAAAACCTGCGAATGTTTTACATTATTAGGGATCGAAGGCCTATATCTAAATTCAATTTCATATCTCAATATTGGATTAATTGGTGGCTTAAATGTGTTGGCTGCAACTTCCAATGAATCTGTCATTCTATTCTCTTCTCTTGGAATAAACTGTAAATTAAAAGCTTCAAAATAATTTTCAACTAAATCCCACACCTCATTTCTATAAGACCTCAATCTGGGATGTTTAGTCTGGCACCAATTCTTAATTTGTCTTATGATTAATTTAGAGTCACCAGAAATAGATATAGACTGAATTCCCATATGTTTAGCTATTTGCAGACTTAGAATCAATGCTTCATATTCAGCTACATTATTAGTAGATTCAAATTCCAATTTGAAGGAAAAAGGTAAAAAAATATCTTCAGGAGATATAAATCTGAATCTAGCTCTAGTGCCCTCCTTAAAGAATGCGCCATCAAAATAACACTTCCAAATTTTATTTGAACACAACTCTTTATGTACATTGGGTGAACTAAGCTGCTTTTGTGAATCTTCAACAAATTTTGCATCTTCATGCAGCACGAAACAAGAGAGATCCTCCTTCTCCTGACCATAAATGGGGGAATTACCTGCATTTTTCTTGGTATAGGTTTTCAAAAATCTAGTTTCTCTGTATAACCTCTTTTCCTCCCCATTAAAAACATGAATAATAGCATATGTCAAATCCAATTTCAAAACTCCTCCAATATTTTCCCCCCAAGATCTTGACAACAACATACCAAATATGGCTAGAATATCTGCTACTACCACATCCATCATAATACTCTTAGCTGGAATTTGAGCCAAGGAAACCACCATATCTTTGATAAGACCCACACACTTCACCCTTTTTGAATCAAATGAATAAAGGTCTCTATATGTTTTGGTGATTTGTAAATTTAACTCTTTCATCACAGAGAAGGGCATTAGATTATGTGATGCATCAGATTCTAGCATACAATTATGTAAAATAAAATCATGTAACAGAACTGATATATAAAAAGGTGGAACAGAAGAATCTACCTCTTCAACATGAGGTCCAAAAATAACCACAGGTTTCTCTTCTTGCAAATTCAATATATCACCCACCTCATCAGACTGAGATAAATTAATAAAATCTGCAATTTATTTCTTATAACCATGTGTTTTAACCAACTCAAGAAGTGGCACTTGAATCTTTACTTTTTCTAATTCTTTAGAAAAACTGAAGTTTTGATTTTGTTTTATTAACTTTTCATGTTCTTCTTGGTTTTTGATTGAATTTGTTTGTTGATCAGGAACAGTAACAATTTTCTCCAACATATTAGGGTCATTAGGCTTTTCTTGGGAAGCCTTGGCTTGTCGCTTCTCTTTTTCTTTTCCTGATTCATGGGTTGCTTCCCCTTATCTGATTTTTTGATTGAATTCTTCTATGGTGGAGTCGCCATTTGAGTAGGTACTGATTCCTATTCTTCATCATCTTGAGTCCTCAACCTCTTTTTTGACCTCAAATCATATTTTTTATGCAACTCTGCTTGCATAAAATCAGTAAATTGTTTGTAATAATCATCCATTTCTTCCTAATCAAATAATACATCAGCTTCTTTACATTCCTCTGCATATTATTTCTCACTCTCTTCTTCTGTCTCACCATCTTCCATATACAGAGCAGAAATTTGATCTTCATCTTCTTTCTAATAATTATCAACAGAATTTGATGGCGTTGCCACTCTATATAAAGGTGCTTGGACTTGATCTTGATATTTTATTTCTCTCTGTAGAATCTGTAGGGGTTGCTTTCTAAATTGGGGATTGAAAACCCCTCTATTTTTTTGTGAAGGTTTCTTGTTATCTAATTCCATATTTACTAATTTGTTTGAAAAAATTTTAATGACCTTAGTCATTCCATCTATCCTTTGATCTTGTGATGAATATTATTCTTTATATTTTCTTTTGTCTTGAACCTTTCCAGCAGCAGTCATTTTTTCCTCAATCTCTAAGGCATCAGTTTGAGTCTGTTCAAGAGTGGAGGCTCTTCTTTCTCTCAAGGTAAAACTGAAATATGATACAAATGCCCCAGAAAAAACAACCCTTGCTCCAATAGGAGGACGTTTCATTTCCACAGGCAAAATATTATACAACTTATTAAATATTTTGATAAAATCACTCATACTTTCATTTGATTTTTTCTTTATAGCATTAAACTCTGTTAAGGAATAGCCATGGTCTCTTTTTTCACCCCATCTCTGGATGAATTATCTTTCCAATTGATCCCAATCATTTATTAAACAATTTGGTAATCCTTTGAACCATTTTCTTTCCTCTCCATTTAGATATTGTACAAAAAGTCTCATTACAACATCAAGATGCTCTACATTAAAGTTTTCAGCAAAAGTGCAAAACAAAGGCAAGTGTTTTTGTACAATTATTTCATCTTCACTAGTAAATCTAGGAAGCAAATTAAGGTACTCCTGAGGCATTTCATTCATTGGTTGGAGAAGATTTAATGGTGCATATCTATTCATCAAGAAAGCAGGGGTTGCCATGTTTATTCCCTAATTGATTGTTCCTTGAGCGGGGGTAAAATGAATACCAGTTGTAGGTGGGGATAAAAGGGGTGGAACAACTGATATGGGAAGGGGTATATGAACAATAGCAGAAGAACTAGAAACTAAATTAGGTTGAGATTCTGTGAATGGAAATGATACAGACTGAAAAGATAGTTATTCGTATGTTGGTTCTTGGAAATGAATGGGTGAGGATAAGGATTCTTTTTCCGGGAAAATGAGTTTCCGGGAAATTTCCTTTGATGGCAAGATATGAGAACTACTGCCTAGTGCAAGTAATGTGGCATCAGGTGTATAAAATATTTTTATTTTCTGGCCCTTCTTTGAAACTAACCTTTCTAGATCAGACATAATAGGGACCTTTTGCTGACAGGTATATGACCTCGTGTGAGGTGTCTTAGGAGCCATAATTATTTAAAATAAAGCACAGCTTAGTATTTCCTCCTCTCTGAACAACCAGAGGAAATATGAACAAAACCCAAGGAAAACCTTTGAATCTTCGCTCCCATGCAACGACGCCAATTAATGTTGTACCTTAAGAGACAATCCCTTAGTTGTGATAAGGAATCAATGCTTAAGACATTTATATTATTAAATCATGAATATATATGTCTCTTTTTTATTAACCCTTAAGTATTTCTAATTAAACCCTTAAATGTCAAATAAGACGAACGCTTCACAATGCTACCATATGTTAATTTTAAATGAAGTGACTAGAAGAATATGAAAGAATAATTCCAAACTGATATGTTGTTTTATACAAAAAATATTATTTCCAACCCCAGAAGAAATCTATGAAAGAAATAGTTAAAACAAAGGAGCATAAATTCAGGTTTTTAACTCTTATGTACAGAAGTAAAAAGAGACCTGTTGCTCATAACTTTGTTTTATTCATAGATAGAAAACATGTAATGTAAACTTGGATACATTTCAAAATAACAAAATGCTAAAAACTTGCTTACTCATTCGTTAATCTTTGAATCTTTGAGTGCAAAAATAATTGTCTTAAGGTCCAAAACTCGGAACCTTTCCTTCCCTTGAAAATTACATTAAATACAGTAAAAATCAGTTTGGAACTGCTGTAAAAAATCTTAACTACCAAAAATATTTTAAGACTTTGAAGGTTGTCTATTACATGCCCTGAAAATGTCTTGTTACAATTACATTATCTTCAGAAAATAACATAAAATAACTATCCTAATCTATAGGAATCGCTGATGATGTGGCTTCGTTTCCTTGGTCAACTAATTTATCTTTCTTTGTTGCTAATCATTTTGGGAGGTCTATTGTCCAAGCTCTACACTTTTTCCATATATCTATCTTCATCCTGGATGAATGTGTCATATTGTGATATTCCAATCTGAATGCAGTAATTAGATCATAAGAAGGCCTTTCTGTGAAAAGAGTCTTTAACATCCACAAGAGTTGAAAATCTCTCTGCAAGAAGTTGACTATTGTCTCTCCTTTAAGCACTTGAGTCTTTTCATGCCTATTATAAACTTTTATTTTTGTCATCACTAGTAAGTTCTCATAAGAGCTCCATGGAAAAAGATTTCCTTCAACTCCCCAACATGATGGCAAGCCTACTTTTGTCATTTTATCAAAAGACTTATCAAACTTACTTACTTATTCCTTGATTTCCATTAGCTTCTTTTCTGCAACCTTTTTGAGATCATTTCTGACAATCATTTTATTAATTTCTACTGCATATAACATTATGTCCTGCATATCATTCTCCCCTAATTCCTGATCTGATTTGGAATTAATAAAATCAATAAATCTTCTGGCCCAAATGGCTCTATTAATTCCTTTTTTCTTATCAGACATAATTGGTTCTTCACATTCTAAAATAAGGCTTCTCTCTTTTGCAATTATCATCAGGAAACACCAATTAGATTTCATTTCTGAGATGATATCAGTCCAAATGATATCTTTAGCTTGTATTAGTGAGAGATTTCCTTTCAGTCTTTCTTTGAGATTTTTAATCTTAGCTTCAACATTTCGGAAATCCATTTTGTACTTATTATCTTCATTTTCCATGACTTTCATCAATTTTGTTGTAGGCTAGAGATCTGTTTGAGCCTTCTTTCGATCTCTTTCAGCCATCTAAAACTCAGTATTTAAAAAAACAATTTGTGCTTTAGGGTCTTCATCACCTATAGGAAAAATAAAAGTACAATTATGATTATCAATATGATTTTTCAATGAAATTGCAGTCTGCTTTATTTTGGAGATTTCTTCATCTTTCTGCATGAGTTGCCGCAAAAAAATTTCCTTTTCCTTCTCTACCTATGCAACTTTCGTGGCCATTGAATGTTCTCCAGTAGGTAACTTTAACTTATTCCTTAATGTGGATATTTCTACCTTAGCACTTTGCATGAATTTCTGCACAACAGTCTTATCATTGGGGTCTACTCCAATTTTTATAATAATTTTCTTCAATTCCTCATTTTGAACTATTAAGGCTCTTGAGTTAGCCTTCTCTAACTTCAACTGTTCAATTACTTTACCAAACATATTCTCTGCCTTTATTTCCATTGCATTAGTCTTTGTGAGGTCATTTACAATCAATTGACCTGTTTGCATATGCAAATTCATTTTATCCATCAATGGAATTTTCTTTACATCCACAGTCACATTGACAGTGTTGAAATTGCTGGAAGAACCAATTGACATATCTATAGGATGTGACAGGGCAATTATAAATTTATCTTTCTCAAGATCAATTACAGTTAACAATCTTGTTTTCTCAACAGTAACTTGATTTTTAGCTTGGGCCTCCATGCTAGCCTTCATCCTCTAATTTCCTTCTTCAATTTATGAAAACAGTTGTTTGATCAAGGGCACTTGTTCATTAGAAGCTTCATGATTCCTAGGTGAAGCAGGAGCATTTTTCTCTTCTCCCAAATTTAAAGAAAAACTAGGTGCATTAGATGTAGGCTCTTCAGTAAGTTTTGTTCTCTTCTTGGATCCCTGCTCTTCATCATCTAGATCAATAACTACTTCCTTGGTTCTTTTAGTTGTTTTCTCTGCTATGATGGGAGTTTGAATGTTTGCATCTACTGAACTCATCACACCTTTACATGATATCTTCTCTTGTTCTGGCCTACTTTCATCAATGAAAGAAGAGTACCCATTCTCAATTTTTTTATTTTAAATAACACTATATGGGTCATAAGCCCAACTTTATCCTAGTATCATATGCATGCCATCTAACATTTTTGTTACTTCATCAAATTCCTGCCTCATATTTACTATCAAAGGGCCTACAACCATGGGTAATCTATACAAGTGTCCTTTCTTCATAGGGACGAAATGAATCTGATCAACATTTAGACTATTTGTAATGAAATCTAAAGCAAAAAGCCTCTTTGGTACAAAATTTGGGAGTCTGTAAGGCTCAACACTTGCTCCATATAGCCTTATTTCAGAATTTTCCTAAAAAACAAACCAATCTCCATATTTACAATTGTTTCCTAAATGCAGAAACTCCCGTGCTTTAGTTAAGAAATAGGGAGGAGGACTTCCATTCAATATTTTGTATGTAGTTGGCATGTAATAGCTAGCAAAATCAAACAACCCAGCCTCATTTTTCTCCCTTCTAACTGCATCTTTCCAGAATATCACTGATTGACTTATTTTATTTACATCCATAATATTTAGACCTAAATGCATGAATTCTTTCACATTCTGATATAAGAACAAATATACAATCAATGAAGGAAATTTGAAAGAACCTGTTAATGAAAGGATCATGAGCTATGAATTGATTGTTTCTTACCAATATGATGGAATAACCAGCACCATTCCTGGCTTCATCATCATGGAAAACATCCCTAGGACTGATTTACCCACTCCATTATCATCATCTTTACCCAAAATTTTTGCAATATTACTCAATACTGGACGAGTCTCAGCATCAAAAACCCCCATAGAAAACTCTTTGCAATATGGCTGAAACTACTTCATGTCAGGCTTCAAATAAAACATGAACTGATTGAATTATTCTCCTACAAGATTATCATAATATTGTACCAGTGACTCGTCAGAAAATTGGATGGCTGACTTTGACTCAGGATAGAAAAGGGCCTAGCGAATTAACAAGGTAGACACCTGCAGAATGCTATCTCCTTGAGAATTCATGACAAAACACTTCCCTGGATACCTGACAGATACCAACCAATAGATAAATTCAGGTAAGAGATGGGTTTTTGGAATGCATGCAGACAAAACTCCAGACTTGACCATGGCAGAATACATAGGGGAAGCATTACCATTTAAGGTAACTTGCTGGTAGAGAGGGAGGTGAATTATTGAACAGAGGGTATCTTGAATATCCCTCTTAGTGTCCATGAGAGGGATATGGCTAGATGAATCTGATAAGGACGACCGTTTAGCCATGGTTGAAAATTTACGTGAGAAAATTTTATAGGGTGGTCAAATTTGCAGGTGGTAGAAAGATAAAATAGAGTGCAGTGCAACAAATCACAAGTAATTTGAAAAATAGCTAAAAATTTTCTTTCAATAGGTGGCGCAGGTTTTAAATTTAACTCTGACAAGACACGCCATCAAACCGTTAACTCTGCTCAACGTGGAAGACATTTGTGACCAACTCAGCATCTTACGTCACTGCAGGGGCTCTCGCGGTATGGAGGAAAACTTTGGCTAGTGCCCCCGCACTCAATCTCCACCGTTCATCTCCACTGTCCCTACAGTCAACCCGATCAACTGCGGAGGCACTCATCATGGCATCTGGTGTGCTAGTTGTGCCTGCGGGTTGGGCCTTTTGATAAGGATTTTAATAATCAACACCTTCCACTAATCAAACCAATCAATGTTTAACATCAAATACCGAACCCACTATTATAAATTTTAAATGTTTAAACTTTAACTTAGATTTTGGCAAACATACATATTTGTTTTTCATGCTAAAGTATAAGATTTTGATACTTTAACATATTTTCCAACAATTTCTTATTTTTAAATTTTCAAATATTTGAAAAGTAAAAGGATATGTAGATGATCCACAACATCATCCACCTACATTTCCTCCACCTCTTCTAGCTCCTCCAATCCTAGGTATTCCTCCTCCTATTCTTAAGTTTTCTCCATTCAAAATGTGTACTTATCCTTCTCCTTCTCCTTCTCTAGCCATTGTAGATTCCTTAGAACTGATATAAGCTTCGATTTTTGGAGTTATTTGTTCCTCTTATGGTTCCTATATCAATGGTATATTGAAGAAAATTGATTCTGCCTCCTCACTAGGGATTTCTAATTCTTGAGCTAATATTTTTTCTCCTGCAGAGGTTAGAAATACTATTTCTTGTGTTGGGGATCTAGGATCTTCTTCTTCTATAACTGCTTCAGTTGATGAAGTTGGAGAGTCTATAGGATGAATTTATGATATTAAGACTTTGGGAAGCCTGTGTCTTACTACTAGGAATGGAGTACAAGTTTGAGATGGTGGTGTGGCACTACGAGGTCTTGATGAAGTGAGTGGTGTTGTTGGAATCAAAATTCTACCTCTAGCTACAAATCTACCCCTAGAATCTCTTTCTCTATGCATGTAATTTTGTTTAGATTTAAGAGTTAAGGCTTCTAATTACACTTCCTTGGCAACGGCGCCAAATTTTTAAGTCAATTTAATGTCTTAAATTTCTATCATAAATTATCGACCAAATTTAGTAATATTATGAAGTGCAAGTGCACTATATATGCTAGAAGCCTTTTCTTTCTTGATTCGTTGATTTTGGTTTTATAAGTTTTTTTGGATTTTGTTTTTTATCTTGAATGTTTAAATTAAATTAAGAAACTAAGAACTAAACTATGAAATGAAATCTAAGCTTAACTAACAAAGCTTATGATAAGAATTCTACTTTTGGATTTTTAAAAATGAACAATCGATTTCAAGAAAACTAGAAATGAGAAGAAACTTCAATCTTTTTATATGTTTTAGAGATTTTATATAAATTAAATTAAGAGCAATAAAGTAATTACACCTAGAGAAGAATTTTAATGCTTGAAAAATAAACTTAAGAAGGAAGGAAAGGAAATGTTTAATATTAATCTAAGAAAGGAAGTTGAGCTATACATTACTCTAAATAAAATATTCCAATGACTGACAGATGAAATTTACAAGAAGGAAGAAAAGGAAATGTTTATTTAAGAAAGAAAGTTGATCTATGATAAATCTATATTGCATAAAAAGAAATCAATCTAAGTGATCAATCTTAACTATGTTAGACTATTCTATGTCAGCAAGTATGATGAGGTTATCTCTAAAACATCTATCCAAATTAATTCTTAACCTATTTAATTAAGGAACAAAACATCTAATTAAATCATCTCTTAATCTGATCAAGATATTCAATTTCCTATATCTAAGTCTTAGCTACTTATATCTCAGAATTTTCTTTTATTTACCAAATGAAATGTTTGTCTAAATTAATCTTATGAAAAATAGGGTATTTATTTAACTCTAATATTCCTTAATGATGAAACAAAGAATCTATTTTAATCTACATTCTACGAATAGAAATATAAAAAAAAAACAATATCAAATCTAAATGATTATGCTAAGTAAATTTAAAAACTAGTTTAAGTGAAGAAAGAAAACAGAGTATTTACCTAGTGTGAAAAACTAAACTTCCAAATTGATCTATGAAAAAAAGGATGAAATGTGTATTTAGTGTGCAAGAGAATGTGAGAAAGGTTTTATTCCATGAAATATATATATTTTTTTGAATAATGCTAATTCTATTTATATAACATACTGGTACAAAATTGCCTCAGCTTCAGCTATGTAAGCCTGAAAGCTAGGCTTGATAGCCATGATTAACAAAAATTCTAGACTGCCCTGAGTGGGAAACCAGTCCTTTAGGAAGAATTCTAGCCACCCTTGCAAGGGAAACCGACCTATTGTCCATACAAGTTAACAAAGCAGAAATAAACATATAATAATAACATTCAACTCTTTCAACTGAAGAGTAAGACAGAAAGAACTAAAAATCTCCCAAGATGATTGAGCAGCAGTACCGATGTGGGCCGAGGGTCGTGAAGTTCACTGGTCATGAGCTGGAGATGGAGGCTCCTCCACAATTCTACACTAGTACTCGTCCCTTTTGTCATCATTTTCTTCAGTGGGTGCGCTAACCTTGTTTTCAACATCCACTTGCATGCAGTCCTTACTCTACTCGGCACGCATAGTCCCCACCAACATCTCAGAGTTCAATGCTTCATCCTTAACCGAAGTGGGATGAGGGCAAGGGGCAGGGGAGGGGATTGGGTTAATCGATTCCTCTCTGAGGGTGATAGTTACAAAAGCAGTGATGATGGGCCTGTCAAGGGTGCATTCGAAGCAGAATTCTGCTCTCTAGGAGGATTGACAAAGGGGAAGACTCGCTGACGCATGGAAGATAGGGGAAATGATGGGGAGTGGATCAGGATGCAAGGGAGTCTCGACATGAGGAGGCGGGGGAGTCTGGGAAAAGTGCAGATGCCCTACTTGATGAGCTTTGCCTCTAAGATTGCGAGCTTCCGGATAATGGCCCCAAGAGACATCCTCAGAGGAGGAGTCAAAGCTGGTAGAAGGCCGAGAGTGGGTCGCATGACCCTTGCTACCACTGCGTCAACACCTCATTCTATGACGGAGCCATGACATGGTTGCAAAGGTAGGGGTGTGAGGTCGAGTGTAAGGAGGGTAGGCGGGATGCAATGGCGACTAGAAATACTTGACAGACTAAGCATAGTAATGAGAATTTGAACAGCAAAAAGCACTCTGGGAGAAGTGGTGACCCGACAGCATAGAAGCATGCAACGGTGCCCAGTTTGAGTGCGGGCACTCAGCTCAGCATAGGCAAGAGGGCCTGCACCACACAGTGGAGGAGGAGAGCTGCAAGCGGCACAAGAGCAGGCCGAATGATCATGCACAAATGCCATAGAAAACCAAAGGAGTAGAGCGAAGTGGTAAAGAAGCCGGGCAAACAATGATAGTGGCATGCAAGTTGGTAGATTAAATGCCATGTTAATGGAATTGCAGGTGGCCATATGGCCACCCCACGCAAACTCCATTGGGAGTCACCAAGGTACTGATGTCCCATCTCCCTTAAATTCCATCCGCATCCAGAGTTATTCCATGAAATATTAACAGAGTTATGATATCAATATATTTCAGGAAAGCAGAAAAAATAAAGCATTCAACTATGCAAAAAACTTAGCAATTTACTGTGCAGAAAGAAGAATAATTAAACTAAGAAACAAAAAAATATTAAACTACTAAACCTCTTATGTGTAGAGGCCCTCTACAATAGAACGGTTCTAAATTCACTTGTGACTAATTACACATCGATGATTCTGAACATGCCTTCTCCATGAATTGATAAAAATGGAGTTTGAATGTGTAATATTATTACAATAAAAAAACAAGCTTATCTCCGATTAAAATAGGCGGTATTTATAATAGTCAATTTAAATATTTGAGGTGATCTCGCCTAAAAAAATCTAATTAAACTAGGAATATAATTCTAAGAAGAATTGTAGTCTTCATAGCTTTCATGATTTTCTACGTGGAGAGCAAATATTGAAGCTTTCAACTTCTCGTTCACTTGTCTTGGCCCCATGCTTGACTGATCCTTTGACTGTGATTTTAGGTGTTATCCCTGTCGATCTTGGATAGGTAAGTAGGATAAAATCCATGAATTGATAATTTCCAAACTACCAATATGCTTCGCTCCTCTATTTCTTCTTCGGAACTTGTCAAACAATGTCGATAGCTAGAGAAATAGAGATTAGCTATAGAATTGCACGAATTTTTTAGCTAAATACAAAATTTATTCAAATAATAAGAAACATTAAAATATAAAAGAGAGATCATTCAAATACCTTCTCAGACTGAAAATGTACCAATTAACATTGATTGATCTTATGGATTTTGTCAAAATGGAAGGAAAAGTAGTGAGATAGATGTCAAAAATAGAGACAATCTTGAGGCTCAACATACCCCCACTAGAATTTTAAATTTTAAGATAGGTGATGAAATGTCAGTGGAAGCTGGCAGTGGAAGAATGGTGAAAAACCCTAAAAATGGCAAAAGGCACAGGTAGGTTCTGCTCTGGTACAGGCTACAGTGACCACACACGTGAAGACTCTAGATGTGACAAGTGTTCAGGCTTGTCAGAATACCAAGGCCATTTGTGCTTTCTACAGAAGGACATGACTTGTACGGGATCCAATGGGATCGATACTCGATAACGAGGTTAGGATGGCATTTTTATCTTTCACAAAACCTAGCAAACCTTTAGGGGACGTTGTGCATGAAAGGGTTCTGTGCAAGTGCAATTTCTACACTGTCGGGGTCTTAGTTTAAGACCTAAAGATTTGTTTAATGATAGGGTTTTAATGGGATCATGTGGATGTTGAACCAGTGCCTAAAGACCTGCTAACTTCCTGGGGGCATGAGGTTTCAACAAAAAACCTAGATTTATACTTTCCGGTCATTGTAGAGATAGAGCAGAGGACCAAAGGTTCGGAAGGTGCTTGGGGTTTAACAAACAGGGTTATGCTACTAGAAGAAAGTTTGCAGAGCACCTTAAATTGTGTGTTGAAGGTTGGGGGCGCTAAAGGATCAGTTTCTCTTGTGGCTCTTCCAGAGTGGTTAGGAGGCGATCTTCAACAAACAAACCTATAATCCCCTAGAATTTAATCATTGCCAGGTATTTCCTCAATTCTGGTTTTTACAGGGGTTTAGAAGATATTGTAGCAATTTGTGGGTTTCAGGGATCTGTGGGTGTCAAATATTTTCTAGAATATAGTCATAGAGGTCAGGAGTGGGATAGAGGAATACCTTGGGAAGATCCATTTCTGCAAAGAAAACCTATTCTGTAGCAGGGTTTCATTTTTCTGGAAAAAATCCTTCTCTCGCAAGGAAGCGAAGCGACAAGCTCAGGACCGGTGTTGGCAAAGGGTTTGTTTCAAAACCCTTCAGGGTTGAATCAGACGGGCAAGGGAAAGGTGAGGCTTTTACTTTCCTCACTAGTAGGGGAAGAAGAAGGAAGGTCCTCAGATACTCTTAAAGGAATAAGTCAGGAGGAGGATATTGGACTTGAATCAAGGTAGGAAGAAGCTGGTGGTTTGGATTGGAAGGGTAATCATCCTTCTGAGGGAAGGTGACCTAAGTTGCCTTTGCTAGGAGTACCAGATGCAATATAAAGGTCGTTGGAAGGTGAGGAAGGAGGAAGGAGTGGGGCTGCAGGAAAAAAAGGGAAAAAGAAAAAGCTTATCAGGAGAAAAGATGAGCGCCCTTACTATGTATTTGGAGTAGACATCCTCATCGACGAAGTTATGGAAGCAACAGAGACCATACTCATCAGCAGAGTTGAAGGCAGGAAATTCTTGGCAAATTATATCACATAATAGACTGGTTCAGAATGGTTGGATGCCCCTAGAAAACCTTCAGAAATTCAAACTCTAGCAGGGGGATGGGTTAGCATAAAATTTGAGAAGAAATAACATCTGGATTGGGTTCTTGAGAGGAACTTGAATTTTTGGAAGAGGCCTGTCTTGTTCAAGAAATGGATGCTGCTTTTTGATGCTCAGAAAGAAAAAATGGAAGAGTCCCCTGTTTGGGTAAAGCTACCTCGTCTCCCATTGCCCTTCTGGATGGACTTAGTTTTATGTTCAATTGGGCACACCCTAGGAAAATTTCTAGAAGCGGACATGTCCTTCCAGTAGACTAGGGATCTAAGTGTGGCTAGAATTTTGGTAAATTTAAATCCTAAAGAAGGGCTTGCAGAGGAAATGTGTTTGAAGTACTAGGATTATGAATTCAGTCAGATATTGGATTATGAAAATTTACCCTTTCGTTGTCATCGCTATCACAATTATGGTCACCTAGAAAAGGATTTCACTCGTGGGCATCGCAGAAGAAGGAAACATAAAAGGACCATTTGATAATCCATACAAACCACAGTCACAGAAGATAATAGGGATCTGGAAGGGGATTTAATGAAAGGGGTCGAAGGACTGGGTGCAAACACGGATGAAATATTACCTGTTGAAAACATGGAAAATCAACCCATTCCTCCAGATATGGAATAATAACAGGAGCTCTCCCCTACACAGGATCTTCCTTCTCAAGTAGGAACAGTAGCAACTTCATTGGAGGGTATGCTTCTAGTCTCTTCTCCCTCCCTTTTCACATCCTTATGTACATCTATTTTTTCTTTTACAAAGCCTAGTCCCTCCAGACCTCCACAAATGGAATATTTGCAAATTCATGACTTCATTGAGTCCCTTGACAATATTTTTACTTCTATCCCTACATCCAGTATCATTCCCTTCTCTGAAGTTGAGGTTGTTCTTGCCCCTCCTCAATATTGTATTCCTGAAAAACCCCCCTATAACCTAACATCCCTAATGAAAAAACCTTGGAAAGGATAAGCTATAGGAGGGCTGGATTCTCGTCCCATCTCGAGTGACCCAAGAAAGTTTAGAGGAAGGAAATTGAATCTCTCCAAGGCACAAGTCAAGGTGAAATTAGACATTATTGATGGGAAGTAGCATTCCCTTTATGGGGTGCTTAGAGCAATGCAACCACCCCCAGAGTTATCGATGATCATTCTCTCATAAAATTGTAGGGGCTTAGCTAGTCAGCCCAAAAAGCTTGCTTTGAGGGATGTGATGAAGTCCCACAACCCATATGTCCTCCTGCCTCAAAAAACCTTGGGTTTGGGGGAGGAAGTGAAAGGTATTTTGTCAATGATGTTTCTGGGCTAGGTGTTCTAGGCTTTGGATGCTCATGGTAGATCGGGGGTTTTGGTGATGGGTATCAACTCTGGGAGATTGTAGGAGCTATCTTCCTGGGGCTTTGAAAAATCCCTGGCTATGGAAGTCTACTTAAATGAGCTCTGCTACCCTATCCTCCTTAATTTCTATAGCCCTTTCATGGAGAGAGTACAGTTTTGGAACAACCTCTTTTCCAAATCATGTTTGAATGACTCAAACCTTATCCTCAGAGGTAACATAAATTTCTCTCTGGGGTACTTGAATCCTAGTGACCCTCTGCATGGGTAGACCCTCTAACTGATTTTTTCATCAATAATCTGGCCTCCTCTCATCTTGTGGACGCAATTTTGATCAAGCCTAGACCTACTTGGAGGAACAAGAGAATGGGAGAGGATTGGGTGGCAAAGAAGCTGAATCGTTTCCTTCTTAATGAAGATTTGGTGACTAGATCCTCTATCTTTAGGCATTGGGTCAGGGAAGGAGGTTTATCCGACCATCTTCCCATTCTCCTAGAAATCAAAGGGAGTCAAAAAAATATAGGAGCTCCGTTCAAATTTAATTCCTCATGGCTTAAATATGAGTCTTTTAACTCTTTGTTCCATGCCACATGGGGGAAAGACAAGCCAAGGATACCTGGAAATATGAGCAGGCACTTTATGGAGAATCTGAAGAAATTGAAAAGAGCTACTCAAGATTGGGCAAAGGAAAAAAAATTGAAGGAGGAGGAGGGATTAATGAAGGTAAATGAGGAATTATATTTTCTTGAAAGTCCGGAGGGGGAAGGTTATGCCTCCATCGAATCAAGAGACAGAATAAGGATTTTGGAAACAACTAGATATAAAATACTTTTGGAAAGGGAGGAAATTTGGCACTTAAAAAGTAGGGTCCTCTGGCTCCTAGTTGGAGATGAAAATACTAGGTTTTTTCAGAGTTATGCCAAAGGAAGGAAAAACATAAATACAATCTGGGTATTGTGGACAAAGGATGGAGGTATGGCATGATCTCTTGAAGACCTTTCCTCTCTTGGATTCAACCATTTTAAATCACTATTCAGAGCCCTTGCGGAGTTATCAATTGTTGAAGTTATTAGGGTGGGCTAGTTATTTCCTAGATAAATTGATGAGGAAGGAAACAAAAGCATCATGGAGCTTGTCACAAAGGAGGAAGTGGAAGGAATCCCAAAATCAATGCAGAAGGATCAAATTCCAGGACCTGATGGATGGACGGTGGAATTCTTCCAACACTTCTTTGATTTCTTGGCAGAGGATCTGCTAGAGGTGGTGGAAGAGTCACTTGGCTTGAGATCCATCTATCATCCCTTTAATTCCACCTTCTTAGCCCTTATTCCAAAAAATAGCATCCAGAGTCCTTTGATGACTTCAAGCCCATATCCCTTTGTACTTGTATGTATAAAATCATTGCAAAAGTGATAGCCTCCCACCTAAACCATTTCCTCTCTAGAAGTATCTCCTTGGAGCAATTTGGTTTCTTGGATGGAAGGCAAATCCATGAGGTTGTCAGGGTAGCCCAAGAAACCCTCCACAGTCTGAAAAAAATCACGAAAAAAGGAGGCATTCTCAAAATTGATCTATCCAAGGCTTATGATAGAATTAGCTGGATGTATCTTAGGCTACTAATGACACATCTCAGCTTCAGTATTGATTTCATAAACTGGGTGATGGGATGCATTTCTTCATCCAATATAGCCATATTTATTAATGGGGTGACTACAAAGTTCTTCAGCGTCCAAAGAGGCCTTCGTCAAGGCTGCCCCCTCTCCCCCCTACTTTTTCTCCTGGCTGGAGAGGGGCTGAGCCTAATGATACATGAAGCAACAAGACGATGGGAGATAAAAGGTATAGAGGTGGTTGTGAACTTACATGTCACACATCTACTGTTTGTTGATGATATACTTCTATTCAGCAATGGCAGTTTGGAAGACTGTTGTTGTCTAAAGGAGGTATTGGATCTTTTCCTAAAGGCTACAGGCCTATGCATAAACAGTAAAAAATATACCCTAACAACAGTTGGTCTTTCTAGAGAAGAAGTGGGCAGAAATGAGGAGGTTTTATAGTTCGAAGTAAAAACCCTTCAGGACTTGCTCCGATATTCAGTTTTTTACCTAAAGTCGGGCTCTTATCACATTCAGGATTGGAAGTGGCTAATTGCAAAGATCGAGGTAAGGATGAAACACTAGAGCTTCAAATGGCTATCACGAGCAGGGAGACTAGTGCTAATAAAATCTGTAGCTATGTCCATTCCAGTGTATTGGGCTACCCTCACTTGGGTCCCAAAAAGCATTCTCTCTTCTATAAATAAAGTATGCAGTAGGTTCCTATGGGAGGGTTCTAAGGTGGAACATGTGATGCCATGGGTGGCTTGGGAGAAAATTTTCTGACTGAAAGCCTGGGGAGGATGGGGAATAAACGAACTCCCCTCTTTCATGGTGTCATTGGCAGAAAAATTAGCCTGGAGACTCTTCACTCTAGATGATCTTTGGATGTATGTTACAAAAATAAAATGTATAGATGCAATGCCAATTCTGGACTGGTTGCGATTTCCATTAAAAAAAAGAAAAAATGCATCAGTTGGTTGGAAAGCAACAATTTCTTCAGTTAAACAAATTGAACAGGGGCTAGCTTGGCATGTGAGGGACGGCACATAGGTAAGATTGGGTCATCACCCGTGGGTGGGTTGTACCGAGAGATATGCCTTATCAAGAGATCTCATTGAGCAGCTGGAACAAAGGGGCATCAACACTCTGAGTCATATAGAAAAACATGATCGATCAACAATGTGGAGACAAGCTTGGATGACATGGGATGATCTCCAGCTTGAATACAGGTGGTTGGAGGAGTGGCAGAGCTTCATATCGGACCTTAAAAATTCAAATGTAAGGATTCAAGAGAAGATGGATGAGCTCAGGTGGGTCCAATCACCGTCTGGGACGTACTCTCCAAAATATGGATACAATTGGCTAATTTCTCAAAAAGGTTTGGGGGAGCCGAAGTGGTGGTTCAAACCTCTATGGGAGTTGAAGGGGCCAAAAAAAAAGATTGTTCTTCTGGTGTCTTCTCCATAAAAAAATTTCCTCCTAGGATTTTCTTCAGTGTAGGGGAAATATTGGACCTAGATGGTGCTCTTTACGCAAGGCTAGCCTTGAATCGGTTCACCATCTTTTCCTTACATGTCTTTTTAACATCAGTCTTTCAAATGAATCTTTGAGGCTTCTTAAAATTCCACAAATATGGGAAGGTAGGGATGTGCAGGAGGCTTTCCAGAGGTGGTGGCAGGAAGCTCTAGAGGACAGAGTTATAAATATCCCTCTGTTAATTTTTTGGGGAACCTGGATAGCAAGGAATCGTGTTATCCTCAAATATTCTCTCTTTCCAATCAGCCTCCTAGCGGCGGAAGGGGTCTCCATTAATGATTATATTCCAATTCCATCTCAACCACAATAAACCCAAGTCATTCAACAAGAAAACATAAGGGGGGCCATCCCATGGGCTTATTTCAATGGTGCCTCAGACCCTTAAAACAAATTTGGGGTGGGCCTCTCCATCCATGTTCCTTCTGGAAAAATTCTCAAATCATTGGTCGGTCTAGGTCAAGGGACAAATAACTTAACAAAATTAAAATATTTACACCTTTTTTATGCTGGCTCTCATTCCTAGGAATGAGAGAAGTTCAGATCTTTGGGGATTCCATGAACATCATAAAATGGTTTAATGGGTCCCAAAGATGTTTAAATTATATTTTTATTCCTTTACTAAACGAGGTCTCCCATATTAAAGAAAAATTAATGAGATAATTGTTTGTCACATTTACAGGGAACAAAATTATTAAGTAGACCTCCTATCTAAGGAGGAAATTTGGCATGACTTGGGGCACTGGGTAGCTGTTGAGGTTGATGGAGGGCTGGTCTGAAATATCGAACAACCTCCCTTTGCCTGATAGTTTCCTGGTACTTTTGGT
Source organism: Pinus albicaulis (assembly GCA_034641835.2). NCBI lineage: Eukaryota > Viridiplantae > Streptophyta > Pinopsida > Pinales > Pinaceae > Pinus > Pinus albicaulis. The sequence continues at coordinate 1,109,184,870 of CM076584.1, forward strand.
TATTATTTTTTGTTATTTCAGAACATACATTATGATAAAAAATTTCTGCAATAAACAAATACTTTCTAATCCTTGTCCCTATTTTAGACTGTTTTCCTCAATGAGGAGGTCCGGGAGATAGGAGCATACACTTATTTTCAGATCTTTGGACTAAAAGGTGTTGGAACTAGATTAGTGTCTACCACCCAGGTTTTGGTTTTTTGTAGATCACCAAAAGACATAGTATTTTTACATCCCTGTTGTTATCCTCCTATATTCCACAGATTCAATAGGTGAGTATGGATTTATTAAAATCAGCTAAAGATAGCATTATTTTCCTATCAAATATCTTTATAAATATCACTTCCTTCATTATCTTCATAAAACTTTTTTTCCCTATCTCTCAGTTTGCCTTCTAAAAGTCACTCTGTTGCTCTTAAAAGACTCATTATGGGATTATACCTCTCATTTTCATCCTTATTTCCTACCTAAAACCTCATTTCCAATCCTCCCTTTAATATTTCTTGTTTTTGACTCATTCCCATGTCCCCTTGAGCATAATAGCACTTTTGGAAATGTTCTTTTCACTTGAAATTCTTTCAAGTCAAAATTTCATTCAAAAACAAGTAAAAAAGAAGTCCCATTAGGTCATTAGGGTTTTGCATTTTTCAAGGTCATCCTTTCATTATGATGATGTTAGCACACATATGAAAAGGATTTGTTATGATAACCAAGCTTTCAAATTCGTTATTTCAAGCCTCAATGAGTGAAAGGAAAGCCAGCTCCATGACTTCAGCAACCTGCAAAGCAAAATGTGTCAAAGAGTATCAGTGAGAAAAGGAAGAAGACTTCAAAACATTAGAAAGTGGGGTTTTCAAATAAAACTCAGAGTTACACATGCCAACATATCAAATTTCAAATAAAAAAAGTGTTTACTTCAACATTTGATCAAATATCAAAGGGATTCGTCTTGTTCCAAGGTTGCCCAAGTCATCATTGTTCACAAGCACTAAACCCTAATTTCCTCTCCCGTTGAGCTAGCATTTTCTATGAAAAAGAGGCATAGGAGTAGAGGATCCATATGGTGGGTCATATAATTAGGTATGAAACCATACCAACTCATAAACATCATGCCTCCATTATTCTCCAAGAATTCATTCCAAGGGACAAATCATTTGCCACACATAGGGCCAGTTTTGCTTCAAACTATGTTTTTGACCAAACAGAGATGAAATTAACAAAAGTGAGAGAGTTCTTTTTCCCCTGTAGTTCAAGGAAGAAACACCTCCTTCCTTTTACATAGTTATCATGGTTTGGTACCACATGTCAAAATTATAGGTGCCACATGAGAGTTGCTACACTTATAGAGTGACCTTGGGAAAATCACATTTTCTCATAGTTGTAGTGTCCAAATACATTTCTTGATTAGCCTAATGACAACTATACTAGAAGATATTTCCAATGAGTTATCATGAGCTCAATTTGGAGTTGAGGAAGGTCTCAAAAATTTGCCTGCACCAACACACTGCATTTTTGCACCCTCATTCAGCAATTTTTGACCAGTCTTGGGAGAATAAACTTTTGACAGGTCAAATAAACTCTAATCAGTAAAAACAAGGTATATTTAAAAATTAGACTTCAGGATATTTCCAACAACCTATCCTGGGCCCAATTTGGTGTTGGAAAAATTGTCATTGATGGCAAAGGAGCACAAAGAAGCAGCACCATGACAAGGGAGCAGATCAAATTCAGATGCAAAAGAAAAGGCCACTGATATATAAGATCAGGCCAGAGGAAGAATATTCATTTACTGAATTCTGTGTGATTGAGTATGTTGAGAAATTAGCATCGATCACTGAATGGATCGATTCCATCAAAGAAATTACTTCGACTTCTAAATTGAGGGATGAAGATTGCCTGGATGTATTTCGCAATCGAAATCGACATCATATGAAGCATTTCAAGGAGAAATTACACATTCTGTTGTGTATACACAGTGCAGTAAAATCTGAGGGTTGAGTCACATTGAGGTTTTATCGTATTTATAATTTATGGATTGTTTAAGTGTTTCACCAAGTATACAGAGGTGTCGTAGTGAAGAGTTGGAAGCAGAACTGTCGACAACAACAAAATTGAACAGTGAGGGTAGAATCATAAATGATGGAATAGAGGTGGTTTTTGCAAATCAACATATGGTTTTCACATGGGTAAGACCTGGTAAATGGTAATTCCCTGAATGAACGCGATACACCTCCACAAGGAACACGTGGATGTCCAAAACCACTTATTTTGCGTGCCTTGGAACCGTTAACTGTCGAAGTTTATTTGGACGCGATATTCATTGGATTAGAAGCATTGAATTTTGGGTGTGCATCCATTGTTAGATGAAGGAAGTGGATAGATCGATTAAACAAAGTGGAAGGGTGAGTTGGAAATGTTGTGGGACCCAGACATAATGTTATGTCGACAGTTGATATTATAACCAAGGCAAGAACTTTATTAAGTAGAGGTTATTTAATATAATTGATGGAATAAGTGGATTGGTAAATGTGGGCCAAAACTTTTATATTGTTATTATTAGTACTTTGGTATATTTATCCAAATTCAATTTTGTATATTCAGAAGATAAATGAATGGGTTTTTAGTACGGTTTGTCAAAAAATATTGATATTAAAGCTTCCGCATATGAATTTTTACCATTGGGTTTATTATGGTTTATAACCATAATTTTTTTGAAAAGTGAGATTGACCGTTAGGAGTTCTATGGGCCCAGTTATATATTGTAATGTTGATATCTTGTGTTTAAACCAAAGTATGGAAGGGCAAGTTATGGTGTATTTATGACTTATGTTAAGTCAGATGGTAAGTCATAGAATTTTTGATGTGATGGATAGATGGGATGAGATGAATGCAATGCGATGCTATCGCATATCGTAATCAGTGATGCTCATGTGACAAGAATTCGTAAGTCATAGAATTTGTGATGCGATGGATAGATGCGATGCAATGGACGTGATGCGATGATATCACATATCGCAATCAACGATGCTTATGTGATAAGAATTCATAAGTTAAGTTGCGATGCGAAGTAGTGATACAGTCATGTGGGACCTGAGTGTATTTTTAGGATAGCACTGCGGTACATTTAACCAAAGTATGGAAGGGTGATGAACTTTGACATTTGAAATATGATGAAGACTATCAGATTGCAAACAGGATTGACGACAGACGTTTAATTAGGGATGCATCATCGGTATATGTGCAAGACTGGTGGAAAGATAAACCTTTACACATGTTTTATATATTAAAGGTTATATGATTATAGAGCGGAATGATAAAAGGTGTGGGACCAGTGAAGGCAGCAGCGAAGGCTAAACCTCTTGCACATTGTATTAGCATGGTTAACATTGATCTGGGATCAATGGTACCGCGGGGGCACAAACAGTCCGATGATTAACCCAAGGGGGTGCCTCTGCAGTTGACCCTCCAATCAGGCGTTGACCAAAGATCGATAGTTTTCATTCACTATGGTAGCACAGGCCTGATGATATTTCCTTACCGATTGCCTCCACAATGCTGTGAACTATGACCCGTTCCTGTGCAGAACAGTTAGAAATACAATAGCAGGTAGAGAAGATAAAGTGACAGGAGGCAGAGAAGACAAAATAAACAAAAAATCAAGAGGCTAAAAGGGTTGAACTGAATTGTTTGATTGTAACTATAAATGTATTATTGAATTTATATTGTTTGTGATGTAAAGGCAAGTCTACAAAGGAAAATAAAAAATATCCCCTATAATACTGAATTGAGTACATAGTATTTTAACATCTTGAAGTGTTGAGCGAGAAAATGAGAAGATGTAATGCAAAGAGTCATATCGGTTCATTTAGAATTCCCTGTGGAATGAAAAAAGTTATGAGGTGATCTCTATAAATAATTTTACCAGCATATGCATAAACGGAGGAGAATGGAGAAAGAGGTGAGAGAATTTAAGAAGAAGAAGGAGCAGAGAGAGGAGTTGTGAAGATCTAGAGATGATATAAAGAAAATTTGAAGGCTGGAAGGATAGCAGTAAAGAAGGAGAAAAACAGAGCTGATATCTAGGTAAATCAACATATGATTTTATTGTACAGTAAGGAAGTTGGTGCTTCCATATCAAGTTGTAGCTTGATAGATGTCTAGTTGTATCTGGCTGAGGTAGGAGCCTCCTGTAGGTTGTAGCCTGCAGAAAATAGATGGGAGTTGGAGTTTCCTTGCAATTTGTAGCTTGCAGAATTGAGGTAGTAGCCTCTTGTAGGTTGGAGCCTACAGAAAATTAGTGGTGAGAGGGAGTTGGAGCTTTCCTTTGCATCACAACAATAATAATATGTGGTTTTCTCCCTTATGGGTTTCCACATATATCTGTTGTCTATGTGCATGATGATTATATGTTGACATTTTGTATTTAATCTACTTAATACTTGCTACTCACTTATTAAGATTGTTATTCCATTGTATATTAAGTTGATCATGAAATGAAGATGTAAATAAGTGTAAAAGAAAAAAGAAATTTTTACAAGACCATGACTGCATTAAAGTGATTCAACCCCTCTCTCTCGTCTCAGCTTAACCATATTCAACAATTGCAATGAGAAGGTTCTTTATAGACGCTAACAAATTGAAGAGATAATAGGTCTTCATAAAGATATTCAGAAGGATTCTCAACAAATAAAGCCCCTTTGTTCACTGGTACAAATTATGCCTTCTGGAAAATAAGAATGAAGATGTACATAATGTCTCTAGGAATAGAATTTTGGGCTGCTGTGAAATTGGGATATGCCCCAAAGGAGTCTGACTCAGAGAAAGATGCCAAACTAGATTTCACGCTATGAATGCTCTTATGGTTTGTGTAGAGGTGTATAATTTATTTAAAATATTTAAAGAAATATGGGATACATTAGAAAGCATCCATGAGGGAGATAAAAAGGTGAAGGATGCCAAGCTGCAAGTCTATATAGCTCAATTTGAAAATATAAAATGAATGAAGAAGAAGATGTTTCCAGCTTATTCTTAAGGGTTGCAGAAATTGTGAATAATAGACAAAGTTTAGGGAGAACCATTAGAATAATTGTTCAAAAAAAAGATATTAAGATCTTCCATCTAGTTTTAACCCTTCTACCTGTGTCATATAAGAAACATAGAATGGAAATATTACGTATAGAACCAATACTACTTGGAAGCTTAGAAATGAGACTAGAGGAAGTCAAAACCGAGGGATCCTTAAGGTGAAGATTTCAGTTTGATGAAGAAGATAGCTAAATCTGGTCAAGATTGATAGAGGTCAGGAAAGTATAAAGGTAAACTTCCTTTTAAAATGCTTTAGTCAGGAAGTAGCGGCATTAAGGTATCATGTCCTCGTGTGTAAGAAAACAAAGAATCAAACTCAGAGAAAGTAGAAAAAACCAAAAAAAAAAAAACAAATAATCATAAAGGGAGATTCAACAGGGAATACTACTATGTCTAAAGAAGATAGAGCTTATCCGGAACGAATTTAGGCTTGAACTCCCATGCACAAAGAAGAATCAGAAGGATTCCTTTTAGAAGAGGAGGAAGAATGTGAGGTAGATCTTGAGGGTGAACTAAGAAGTGCCCTGGAGGAAATTGACAAACTTAAACTGAAGTGCAGAAAACAGAAAGATATTCTCCTCAAATATGTAAAAGAAGAACCAACTTCAGAACACCTCGTTCAATTGAAAGTAGAACTTGAAGAAGCCAAGAAGGTGGAAGACATTATGCTAAAGCAAATTAAAGATAAACATCAGGAGCAAGAGAAATTGGAAGAAGAAGTGGTATACCTAAGAAAGAAACTAGAAAACACCCAAAGGGAATTATCAATGAACACTCTTCGAATGACAAGCACTGAACAGTTGGACAAGATTCTTAATGCTCAAAGGTCTCCTCTCATAAAGGCTGGGATAGGATATGAAGGAGAAACCAGTAAGTCCAAGGTAGAAGATAACAAGAATATCATTTTTGTAAAAGCTGTAAAGGATAATGAAGCAGCTCAAAAAAGAACTACAGAAGAAGAAGCCAGCAAGAACTTGATGTGTGATGAAACAAACAGAAAGAAGCAGCAACATCAAGAGACAAAGAACGAAATGAAGAAACAGTCAGCTGAAAAAGGTTCTTACAATCCTGAATATGAATTGAATAAATTCGGAAGCTGTCAAAAGAGATTCTTTCCTCCTATGAGAAATATCACTTGTTTTGTCTGTCACAAGCTGGGACATATTGTTGCATACTGTCAGACAAAGATAATCGATTTCAACCAACAAAAGATGCATAAATTGAAAAGACTACCTCAAGCAAACAAATGGAGAGGACAACCCTTCACCAGGTACACTAATCATTTCCATGGGTATTGTTTTTGTTGTAAGGGGTTCGGCCATAAAGCCATGGAGTGCAGAACATATGGACAAAGACTGATGTTCAAAACCCCAAGAAGATTTATGAACAATGGAGAGTTCACTCGTACATATAATCCATTTAAAAATATAATCAAATGCTTTGTATGCCATAAAATTGGATACATGTCTTCCAAATGTCCTCTCAAAGAATGTGGTCCATCTTCTCAGAAAAGGTGCCAAACAAATAGTTGCCTTCAGTGGAAAAAGAAGTTGAATAAGTGTGACCTGGCTCTAATAGCTCAAGATCAGAAAAGCCAATGGTATATGGACAGTGGATGTTCAAAGCATATGATTGGAGATTGAAGCAAGTTTGTAACCTTTGATGAAAAGAAATCTGGAAATGTAACATTCGACAATGATAAAGCAGGGAAAATCAAAGGAAAAGGCTCAGTCAATCTGAATAATGGAAGAGGAAAGGCTCAAGATGTACTATTTGTGGATGGGATGAAATCCAACTGCCAAGGTCGTGATAAAAGTCTGAGGTCTTCGAGCCTAAGATTGTGTAGGAGGTAAGATCAAGCACTCACAAGAAAGACCTTGATCGCATCAGAAAATCTTGGTATAGTGGGAAGAAATAATGAGGTATGTCATAAGAAAACTGATGAATCACAGCTGGGCAAGTGATAATAGAAGACTGACATTCTTAAACTTTGACTGCTACATCATCAAATCTGAGAAAGAATGTGTAGTCGATATATGAATAAAGAAGCCTTCAAATTACATTATACAAAATCCTACTAATTGGGAAATGTGACTGACATTATATTTATGTGTGACCAAAAAAGATGAACTATCTACAAGTAGGCCACTTCATCTTGTTCACATGGACCTGTGTGGACCTTTAAGAACTAATGCACCTGGTGGAGAATCTTATTTCATGCTAATAATAGATGATTTTACTAGATTGACATTGGTGCCATTTCTCAAATATAAATCTGAAGCAATTGAGAAATTCAAGATATTCAAGGCATTGACATAAAATCAAACACGATGCAAGATAAAATACATCAGATCAGATAGAGGAGGTGAATTCACAGACTATGATTTTTCAGACCTATGCAATGAACATGGGATAAAACAACAGTTTACAATTGCAGGTACACCTCAATATAATGGAGTGGCAGAAAGACAAAACAGGTCAGTACAATAGATTGCAAGAGCCATGATGCAAGAAAGTAACATTCCCCAAACATATTTGGCAGAAGTAGTACACACATTTGTTCATATTCTCAACAAAGCTCATTTAAGACCATATTGTAACAAGACTCCTTACGAATTATGGCATGGTAAACCAACATCAATCAAGCACTTTAGAGTCTTTGGAAGCAAGTGTTTCATAAAAAAAAAATGATGAAAAAATGGGGAAGTTTGATGGAAGAGTTAATGAAGGAATATTTTTGGGATATGCATCCAAGAGTAAGGGTTACAAGTGCTACAACAAAAGACTGCACAAAATTATGGAAAGCATTGATGTAAGATTTGACGAAGATATACCAAATAGAACAAGAAGCACAAGTTGTGCCAATTCTCCAGATGATCATGAAGATGAGAACCAAGATAATTATGAACATAGCAAGACAATAGAAGATACTGAATTAAACTCAAAAGGTCCCTCAAGACACACTCAAAAGAACCATCCAGAAGATCAAATCATTGGGGACAAGAGTGTGGGAGTCCAGACAAGAAGACAACTTGTTGAACAGATAGAAGAAGTATACCTAGCCATGCTATCTCAAATAGAGCCAAAGAAGTTCGAAGAAGCCAGCAAAGACAAAAACTGGGTAAATGCTATGAATGAAGAACTAGACCAAATTGAGAAGAACAATACCTGGGAATTAATTCCAAGACCCACTGGGAAAAATGTCATTGGCACAAAATGGATATTCAAGAATAAAATGAATGAACAAGGGCAGGTAATCAGAAATAAAGCCAGACTTGTATGCAAAGGATATTCTGAAATTGAAGGTCTTGATTATGATGAAACCTTTGCCCCTGTAGCCAGAATGGAAGCAATCATAATTTTTTTGGCCTTTGCATGCTATCATGATTTCAAGGTATATCAAATGGATGTGAAGTCTGCCTTCCTGAATGGAGATCTAGAGGAAGAAGTCTACATGGAACAACCTGAAGGATTCTCATTAACAGATAAACATGACTATGTGTGCAGATTAAAGAAAGCCTTATATGGTTTGAAACAAGCTCCTCATGCATGGTATTCAAGGCTGGACAAATACTTGCAAAAACAAGGGTTCAAGAAAGGAGGAGTAGACAACAATTTGTACATAAAGGCTAATGAAAATGAACTCTTAATTGTAGTAGTGTATGTAGATGACATCATGTTTGGAAGCAACAAAGATGAGTTAGCAAAAGGATTTGCTGAAGAAATGAAATTAGAGTTTGAGATGTCAATGATTGGAGAGCTCACCTTCTATTTAGGACTTCAAATTCAACAAAAGAACACAGGAATATTCATTTCTCAAGAAAAATACTTAAGAGAAATGTTGAAAAGGTTTCAAATGGAAGACTGCAAACCTGTGTCAACTCCCATGATCACTGGATGCAAACTATGTGCTAATGATGGATCAACAGATGTAGATAAAAAACTTTACAGATCCATGATAGGAAGTCTGCTATACCTAATAGCTTCTAGACCAGACATTATGTTGGCAGTAGGACTTGTGGCAAGATATCAAGCAGCACCAAAACAAAATCATTTACTTGCAATCAAGAGAATATTTATATATCTACAAGGAACTTCACATTATGGCCTATGGTATCCAAAAGGAAAAAGCTTCACATTGACAGCATACACAGATGCAGATTGGGCCAGCTGTGTGGATGACAGGAAAAGCACAAGTGGAGGTGCATTTTATTTGGGAAAAAGTCTGGTGGCATGGCTAAGCAAGAAGCAAACTTCTATCTCTCTATCTACAGCAGAAGCAAAATACATAGCAGCAGCTGCATGTTGCACACAAGTAATGTGGATGAAACAAACTCTCCAAGACATGAAGGTAAGCATTGATGAACCCATTTCTATCAAATGTGACAATACAAGTGCAATAAGTATATCAAAAAATCCTGTACTTCATTCAATAACAAAGTACATCCCAATAAAGTACCACTTCCTCATAGAACAAGTAGCACAGAAATTAGTGAAGTTAGAATATGTACCAACTAAGGAACAAACAACAGACATATTCACAAAGCCTCTCGCTAAAGAACCATTCGAATATCTAAGAGACAAGTTAGGGGTAGTGTCTGCAGATGTTACTCTCTAACATGATCGGAAATCAGAAATAAAAAAATAAAATAAAAAAGGGCTACATACAAGAAACAGGATCAGTGCAGAAGACAAGTGATAGTCAATATCAGACAAGAAAGCATCATTCCAGGGGGAGAGCAGTCAATAAATTGTCATCAAAGAGCTAGAACAATGGAGCAATGCATGGAACATGTCCTCAAGATCAGAGGAAATGAAAAGATAGAAACTACATTAGGAAATGTGCAACCCTTTTTCATTGATGTCAAAGGGGGAGGAAAAGCAAGCAAAAGAAGAAAGGGTCTTCTGAAAAGCAAGAAGAGGAAGTCCTGGAGGAAGCATTGGAGTATTGCCATCAATGCTTAGGGAGATCAAAGGGAAATATTTTCATTTCTTTGGCAAAAGGAGCACAAAGAAGTACACCATGACAAGGGAGATCAGATTTAGATGGTCGATACAAAAGATTAGGCTACAGAAGAATATTCATTTATTGAATTCTGTGCGATTGAGTATGTTGAGAAATTAGCATCGATCACTGAATGGATCGATGCCATCAAAGAGATTACTTGGACTTCTAAATTGAGGGATGAAGATTGCCTGGATGTATTTCGCAATTGAAATCGACATCATATGAAGCATTTCAAGAAGGAATTACACATTATGCTGTGTATACACAGTGCAGTGAAATCCGGGGGTTGAGTCACATTGAGGTTTTATCGTATTTATAATCGATGGATTGTTTAAGTGTTTCACCAAGTATACGGAGATGTCGTATTGAAGAGTTGGAAGCGGAACTATGGACAACAGCACATCAGAACAGTGAAGGTCGTAATGTTCCTTTTTTAGGAAATTGCTACAACAATGAGAATATCTCAAGATATTCTAAAGTTGGAGCTCTAGCAATAAGCAAGCACAATAATGGTGCAGCAGCAACACTCAACTCATAAAAACATGAGATAAATCCATAGCCTTCTCATTAAATAATAGCAGCAACAATGAATACAAGATCTTGAGGAAAAAGTTCACTCAAGATAGGCAATGCTCAGCCTCAAGAAACAAGTACAAGATACATGACAAAACCACTTCTACACAATGTATACCCAACTATGAAAACGTAGTTTTATAAAGCAACTGCATGCTACATATGTCAAATACATGGATAAACAAATGTATGGCCCAATAAAATAATGAGAGTGAAGATATCAGCTCACTACCTCATGTCAATCCTGGAAGGATTGGAAATAAAATACAAAATCTGCAAAATGTCGGAGTTGCTAGGTAGCTGCAGCAACTCAAAAATAGAACTGGATGGAGATGGCTGAATCTGATGCTAAAACTGAATATGCCTCCTCCAATGGATCTTTCATGTGAAAGGTTGATCCCTTCACCAAAGATCTTCCCCTCCAAATGTATCTGCAAGGCCCTATTGCAAATGCTCCTCTAGAATAACACAGTCACTAGATGAAACTGCGCTGTAGGGAAATGGAATGAGTTGGCCTTGATGCCAAATTCTACAATCAGCTCTGGAATGCCTCCAATATGATCTCCCAAAGGAAAGAGAGACTCCTCCTTTGAAAAATAGCTGAAGGAAGTGGTGTAGTGAACCCTCACTGCAACACCCAGCAACACAACATTACTCTGCAGTAAAAATAACACTGTCTTGATGGAGGATGCTTGGCCTTAAGCCTGGATGTGAGGAAAATGAAGAAAAATCCCTCAAGAGACCTCTCAAGAAGGAGAAGGAATCCTAAACAGGAATTCCTCTGGCAATTCTTGCTAAGCAACAAAGAATGCTCCAATTGTCTAACTAGACAATGAAATGAATAATACAAGCATGAGAAACAATGGTTGCCTTGTCCTCCTTTTAAACAAATGAAAGCCCCTCTCCATGGGTCTCACTCCTTTAGGGTTTCCTCCACCAAATAACCCTTTCCTCATTCACACTGCGCTAGCTTCCTAAGTAAGCCACTCCTCCTATGGCAGCGCTGTTGACTTGGTCAAACTTGACCTTGTCTACTTGCAAATAACTCTGTTCACACATGAGGGGGTGCAAAGCAGCTCCAAAGATGATCCCCTTTCATACTATGAGGGATTTTATTGAGAATTTCATTATGCATGGGTCTCTTTACCCATTTATTCTCCTCCTATGTGAAATTATCAAAAATTAATGTTCCAATTATCTGCATGAAAATTTTGGAACATTACAGTCCTCCCCTCCCAAATGTTGCTTGTCCTCAAGCAACTGCAAGGACAGAACTAGATAGCCTCTCCTCAAAGCATGGAGTCTATAATGTGTTTAGGAACATATTACTCATGTGGATCCTCCATCCCCCAAGCAATCATCCATGCAAAATGAGTTACCTCCCAACTAGGCAACTCCTGGAAAATGTCTTCCACCTTTGGCTCCGGAAAAGTAGGTGGGATGAAAATCTACTCATGGTAGACAATGTAGCCTACCCCACGCTGTCCATATCTCCACTCATGATAAGTGTAGAGAAAGTGTTGATCCTGGGCTGCAAAATACTTGCCCTCAAGTGGCAAGATGAAGACTAGATCCCCAAGGACCTCTCCTTCAACGCCGCAAATCATGCTGGCCCAAGTCTTTCCATATATGATGAGTTGGAAGTAATCATCATATGGCATCTCATTCCTCATATGGCTCACCTCATAATGAAACAAATGAGCTACTGTAGTGGCCATACTCTCTCCCATGCTCCCTTTAGAACATGTAGTGCAAAGTGTGTGGGAGTTTTCTCCCTCCAAGGACACATCCACCCAATGTGTCTCTCCTCCAATCATGCTCCGAAGAAAAATTCCAGCAATATCAATCAAGGGAACCATAAGGAGAATCATGCTGGCTGCCATGTGTAGCAAAGGAGAAGGATAATGGTCCCTCAAATGTATCCAACGTAGTTTGACTCTCCACTTCGATAGAAGATAAAATGATGGGTGGCCTCCCCACCATTTTCTTGTTGCCCTAATCTCCTGGAGAAATTAAATGATGTAGGGTGAAATGTGGGTATGTTCTCCACAAGAAATCTCCTCCCCATCTCCTCTTAGGGAGTGATCTATGGAATGCCTCCTCAAGTTCTTCAAGTGGTGCCTCCCACAAGAAGTACAGAAACATAAAGTGGCATTCATGGTTGGCCCATGGTTCCTCCTGAAATGTACAACATGTATAGTGAGGAGAATCATGCTCTTAATGGGCATCCTCAATCTGAAGCCCACTCTCCAATAAAAACTCCTCATGAACATAAACATATCAACAATACATGGAAGCATAGTACAATAAAAACAAGTTGCCAAATGACAACTGGAAAGTGGATCAAGGCCCCATACAAGGAACCAGCATAGTGCATGCCCTTCCTGCATCAAATCAAACAAAAATAAGTGCTCTCTCAGCCACTTTTTTTCTGCCACAATCATGTTACAAGATATAAACATGGAAGTACAAAAAGGTGTCAATGGTGCACACCAAAAATCATGTGGCTTTCCCCACAAACCACCAATGAGATAGCCAATCTCAATGCTACAAATGGCTTCAAGTACATCATGATACAATATGCAAGAAGGAATAATCCTCCTTGGTACAATATGCTTCTCATAAAAAGACAAGAAGTACAAAACATAAGGTGAAATTTTACATTCTCCATCATGCACTAGAAGACTTGAGCTGAAATGGCTCAACTGAAAATACTCCCTTACTCTCCATGAGTAGGAAGGTGGTTGTGACATCCTCTCCATCATCATCCAGGCTCTGCATCTCTCCATATGCTGAAATATGTCTTGCTGAATGCCCTCCCAAATGAACTCCTCTGCCAAGGCAAGATATGCATTAAAGTGCATGGAAAAGAAGTCCTCCTGTGCTGCATGCAAAATTTCTCCTTGAGAATAGAATCTCTAGTCAAGGATACTTTGTCATGGGAATAGATGACCATATCATGCATCATATACTCATCATCTCTACTCGGGTCATCTAGAATCATGCATGCATCAAGATCCTTAGAGTACTCAACTAAGAGCTGAGATCTCTAATAAGGATCAATCCTCCCAAGAGACAGTGTTGGTGATCCGGCATGTGTAGCTCTCCTCCTGCTACTGTCTGCTACTTTGACCTCCCTCATGCCAAATTTCTCCTCCAAACTCTTCACCTCTCCAAAATCCAAGAGCGGTGAATCTAAAGACAAAATGTCTCTCATCAATGATAGATCAGGTGGCCTCCCTGGTGGGATGCCTCTATGCAGTGAGACATCAATGTTAAGAGTGGACTATACATATGGTTGGGAAATCTTGCCCTTGCTCTCACAGTGTAATATAGTCTTCCTTCTCTTTGCACTAGCTCTCTGAAATAGAGAAGGGTGTGTGCCTCTCATCACCTAATGATGCTCTTCCTCCCTTCCTCCTTCTTCTAGCTTTAGTGTTGCACAATCATGTTGTTCATTGATTGTGCTTGGACCTCCATGTGTGAGATCCTGGGGACTCCCTTGCAACATTGCAAGAATCCCTCTAGTTGGAGCAAGAGCTCCTCCTTTCTCTGCATGAGGTGCTATATCAACTCTAGAAATGAAAACGATGTTGCCCTCAGCCTCGTCAATATGAGTGGGCAACCCTCCAATGAATAGATCATATTTTTAAAAGGAGATCTCTTTTCCTCTTTGTGCTAGAAATGAAGATCTTGCCTCCAATAAAGCATCATGCAAGATATCAGCCTCTTTCATGGTTCTCTGAAATTTTTTTGAGTCTATGGTTTCCTCCATCACATGCAAGGGTTTTTTTTGTTTGAATATGTTTTTTTCCTTCACATGTGTTTAAGAATTACCAAATCTCTTCATCAAAGTTAGAATGAACATTGCATAGGAAGAGGTATTTTCATTTCTCAAATTAAAAGACTCAAATAACCACCATGCATAGACCTTACCTCCCAAGTGCAGCACTGCTACTCTGATGGCTTCATTTTCGGTAATCTGATGCTGCTGCAAAAGGGTGTCTAGCTCTTCTATGCAAGCCCTAGTTGAACAAGTAGAGGAACCATCACAGATAGATAGAAGAAATCTATCCTCATCATGCTGCTTGCTCCTCCTCACCATGATCTTGCAAAAATCTGGAAAATTAATATGATCTCTAAACCTTTGGGTTTGAGATTCATACTCATGCAAGAAACCTCTAAGAGTTCCTTTCTTCGGCACTTATTCTTCTTCTCTTCTCATGGAAGAGCTGTCCATGTGACTGCACTGTGTATTATAGGGTGTAGCTGCATTTTTACATCCCCTACAAGAAAATCTAGAGTTTGACTTAATTTCAAACCCTCTTGGAGATTCTGTGAAAATCTCCCTCCTTATCTTCTCAAATTCTTCATGAATTCTCAGTAAGGATCTTGGAAGAAGCTTGGTAAGCTTGTCTTCCCTTTTCTATCCATATAATGGAGTCTTCATCTTCTCTCTCTCTGATAGCTTGATGGTTGAGATCCACTAGCCTGTAAAGTTCCCTTCTCAAGAATATAAAGATTCTATTCCAGATATTGACTGCAGGGGAATTTACTGGATATGTCACCTTTGAAGAAAGGATGAGATCTAGAGGCTACCTAGACATCTGTAGAATCTGTCTATAGAGTTTGAAATATTCCTCCTTCAGGGAGTCAATACTTTGGCTTGAAGCCATAGGCTGAGCCAAAGATCATGCTCTGATGCCACTATAATGTTCCTTTTTCAGGAACTTGCTACAACAATGAGAATATCTCAAGATATTCTAAAGTTGGAGCTCTAGCAATAAGAAAGCACAATATTGGTGTAGCAGCAACACTCAACTCATAGAAATGTGAGAGAAATCCATAGCCTTCTCATTAAATAATAGCAGAAACAATGAATACAAGATCTTGAGGAAAAAGGTCACTCAAGATAGGCAATGCTCAGCCTCAAGAAACACGTACAAGATGCATGAAAAAACCACTGCTACACAATGCATACCAAGCTATGAAAACACATTTTTATAGAGTAACTACATGCTACATATTTCAAATACATATATAAAAAAATGTATGGCCCAATACAACAATGAGAGTGAAGATATCAACTTCCAAAGACTACCTCATGTCAATCTTGGAAGGATTGGCAATAAAACACAAAATCTGCAAAATGTCGGAGTTGTTGGGTAGTTGCAGCAACTCAAAAATAGAACTGGATGGAAATGGTTGAATCTGATGTTTAAATTGAATATGCCTCCTCCAATGGATCTTTCAAGTGAAATGTTCATCCCTTCACCAAATATATTCCCCTCCAAATGTATCTGCAAGGCCCTATTGCAAATTCTCCTCTAGAATAACGCAGTCACTAGATGAAACTGCGTTGTAGGGCAAGAGAATGAGTTGGAATTGATGCAAAAATCTGCAATAATATTTGGGATGCCTCCAAACTAATATTCCAAAGGAAAGAGATACTTCTCCTCTAAAAAATAACTGAAGGATATGGTGTAGTGAACCCTCACTGCAACTCCTAGAAACACAGTGTTAGTCTGATGCATAAATAACGTTGTCTTGATGGAGGATGCTTGGCCTTAAGCCTGGATGTGAGAAAAATGAAGAATGATCCCTCAAGAGACCTCTCAAGAAGGATAAGGAATCCTAAACAACTCCGACAATTCTTTCTAAACAACAAAGAATGCTCAATTGTCTCAATAGACAATGAAATGAATAATACAAGCATGAATGCCTCTTCAGCCTTCATTTCAACAAGATATCCACCATTGCCGAAATATCGAATATTTCCATCTCTCAATGGTTCCTCCCAAGTGTGCAAAGTGGCCTTTGGTAGATAAACCGAATATCTCTCATTATGAAGCTAATAGTCTATATGTACACCTACCGATCCATGGCCTCATCAAGATAGAAGTGATGTCATGATGGGAATTTTCACCATCAATGAAGGTCTTCCACCTCCATGCTATCCAAATGAAATGAATTACCCCCTCCAACATGGTAACTCAGTAGGTTCCTCCCAAATGCCCATGAGAGGCATGCTCCAAGTGTTATATACAATCATATGATCCACATAATAAAGAGACAAGATGTGCCATAGTGGCCATATGGTCTCCCATGCTCCCCTTAGAACATGTAGTGCAAATAATGTGGGAAAATCATTTCCCCAAGGACACATTCCACAAATGTGTCTCTCCTCCAACCATGTTCCCAAGAATAAGAACATATTCAAGATGTGGAATCAAGCATTAAGATCATGTCAATGCCATATATGATAAAGAGAAGGAAGATGCCTCCCTGCGTAAAACCATGCGCTTTACCTCAAATACCATGACAGAAGATGACAAGTGTTTCCTCCAAAACTTGTTTGCTGCCCCATCCTTCTCGCATGCTTCGAGAAGGTGCTTTGTGATTGGTGTAAAGGAGTCACACCATGGAAAGGTATTCTCCAAGATCCTCCAAAGGACGACTAACATCAATAAAGTTCATGGCCTCATGGCCCATGAAGTCCATCATAAACAGTGCTCCCTCTGAGAAAACCTCATAAATGAGTGTTATAAAAATACAAGTATACATCATGAGATTTAGAAATATAATATTTATTACACTTTTTTAAATCAGCAAGTGCTGTCATGGATGAGCGTCTGCTACACTCAATGAATAAGGAAGTGTAGATGATAATTCTTCCCAAGAGCTATGTTCCTCCTCATCTAACAAATGGGTCCATGAACTTCTCTTACATGAGAGTGCACCTCTTTTGAAATTCTTCCACATGAATCCATCTAAGATAATATGATATGCTCAGAATTATACAGTAATGGTGCGGATCCCGTTAGGTTGCATTCGTAGTTTCTCCGAGCTTGAGCTCTTAACCAAATAAATCTAATGATGGAAGTAGATGACCCCTCCAACTACCTTATACCGCCCTGGCACAACCTCGTGCTAGAATTGAGCACTAGTCATGCCGCACCCTAAGATGAAGATCCTCTTTTCCGAGAGGGGGAGGAGATATCGTAATAGAAGTCATAGAAAGTATGACTATACTCATCGTTGACCTTGAAAGGGTCAAGACAAGGGGAAACTCGAATCCGTGAATGATAAATATATGAAGCATAGGAGTTTGCAAAAACTCTCTTGGAATCTATGCAAGATTTTTCCAAGGAAATAAAGGAGATGAGGATAAGATAGGAATGAGGGAGTCCCTCGGGAGATTCCATCAAGGAGAAGGTTTTGATATGTCTCAGCTTGGGACTAGTCAACCTCGTAGGCTTGCCACAAGCTCCCCAAGCCCTGCACGTTCTAAAATGCCTACCTTCGAAGCTGTAGAGAATGAAGGGCTGCAAGAGCCAACCTCTTTTGGAAGGTTACTTTGTATAATATGACTCACAAGTTAGAGCTTCAAGGATAACTGAGCTTTCAAGACTCTCTTTCCATCTCAAGGACCGGAGGAGGCCATGGAAGTAGTACAGAGATGGAGGTTTCCTTCAAGGATATGCCACACCATGGGTAGGCTCTTGCCTAAGTTCGATGGATCACCCTCTTGTTCTACTAAAGCATGGGTGGAGAAATTGGACATCTATTTCTAGCTTGAATAAGGTGTCCGGAGTGCCAGAACCATGAAGATTGTTATACACATTTTGAGGGAGTATCACAACCGTGCTCATACTATCTACATCGGGGCACAACAATGTGTCCACATGCTGAGTTCACTAGAGACTAGTGGAGAGATTTGATAGGAAATATCCAAATGCCCTTTCTATAATCTTGAAGAAAAGCTTAAACAGACAGGAGATGAAGAGGCCTACATCTTTGAATTCCGAGGTTGTCTCAATGGTCTCGATCTATCGCAGGGGCAAGGAGAGTCTACATGTTTATTGATGGCCCGCAAGAACCTTTCCATGGGTTGGTTAAGTCTACCAAGCCCATCACTTCCGCATGATGCCACCGAGAGAACTAGAGATATCCAAGATGCCTTGCCAAGGGCAAAGGCAACCTTCCCAAGCAAAGCTAGTCACTATTCTAAGGGGAAGGAGGGGAAATATGCTCCACCTAAGGAGAGCTCTTTGAATGAATAAACCTCTGACATTGATCTCCAGAGGGAGTTGAGGAAAAATAAATTATGCTTCACTTGTCAAGAGCCATGGGTACTGGGAGAAATGTGCCGCCGGGAAGAGCACACCATATTGAATATTCTCCGATCGTGAGGAGGAAGAGGGAAATGATGGACCTAGGAGAGGTCACAATGCTGGTGATGATGGGAAGGAGGATCAATCATCATCCAGAGAAGAAGAAGGAGCCTTTTCTCCAACCAAAGGGGACTCTTTCTTCTTGAGAGGAGTTCCCAAGTATTTGACCCTTAGAGTGCAAGGTTCATTTATGAACCAAAGAGTGTCTATTCGATTGACAATGGGGCAAGCCACAAATTTATTGATGCTCACCTTGTAAGTGTGAGGGATCCCTACCGATACTTTTGATGGGTACTTATGTTTTGTCCGGAGATAGAACTATGCAGTGCATGCAATATGTTCCATCACTCGTGACTATGGGAACCTACACTCTTGAGGACCATTTTCGTAGTGGACATGGCCTTGACACCAACATTATCTTAGTGTGTCCCGTGGTGAATTACTTTGGGAAAATTCACCACTGATTAGAAGGCCTTTGCATATGGAATGGGTGGATTTGAAGAGTGGGAAACAACAAATCATTCAAGGCATGTGCACACCTACCCTTCACTTGATGTTTCCACCCACACAACAAAGATGGAATTGCGTTAGCAAAGGTGGACATCACAAGCATTTCTCTCATGTTTATGAGAATGTTGCAAGGAACATTCCTACATCATGGCAAGCCACTTGGGGTGCCATTAGATTCTGTGGGGGAAGCCTCACCAAGTGTTGAAACAATGGAAAAGAGAGATCATAGCGTGTGTGAGGAAGCAAGGGGGAGGACTGCTCTTCCCACAAACAATTTTGGCATGCATAATGCCAAAGAAACAAGTAGCAACAAGGCAAGCACCACCATAGATGCATCAGCAGCACCGTTCTGTTGAGATGTGTAGATCCATATTGGAGGTCTCAACTCCTTGTGGAATACCTGAAGATATGCACACTAATATATATTAGATAGCATGAATCAAGGAGGAGGCTATTTGGTCCATGAAGGGGTCATCTATCATCTTGGTAAATTATTCTTGTCTCAAGCCTCCAAGCTTAAGCAAGATATAATGCACAGAAGAGCACACAAAGAGTTCCTTTCCGCTATGTAGTAAAAAAAAAAATCTACTCCCTAATCTTTAAGAGTTTTGATTGGGAGGGTATGAAGGAAGAACTACATCAAGACTATGATTGGGAGAAACTACATCAGCACTTACAAGAGTGCAATAGTTATGAGGAGATGGGTAGCCAAGGGATCCTATGCAGAGACATTTACCCATCTCTTTCTTCTCTTAAAAGAGGAGAAAAGCCCATTCCTAACTCTATGTGTGTGGGAGATTTGAATGGTAAAGAATCCGATCTTATGGAGCATGTTTATTTTTCTGATTTGGTACATTCTCTTACCATATTTGTGCAGGCCATGGCTCCTACAAGGAGTGATATTACATGTAGATCTCATGGTATCATGAGGCCAATAAAAATCTAAAGATGGCCACTCCCTTGAGGTGCAAGCAGATTATATATCATGATGGGTGCTTCCCAAAGGCACCTAATGAGGGCTTCACTTTCAGCCATGTCCAAGGACCCATGCTATAAAGATGTGGTGGGCATACCACCCATCACACTCGCATCTACTCAAATAAGGAGTGCACTGCGCTGGTACCTTATGTGGGATTGTGACCCACCTCCTCAAGTGCAAGTTTCAGTTTGCCTATATGTGATTTTTCTTCCATACATAGATGAAATATTGGTATTGTTTATGGGTTTATATGGAGAAAAAGTAGGTAGTGTATATGTACCACATGGGATGGAACTTTATCTTGTACTTCATGATACATGTTTTAGATGTGACATTGCTTCACCCATGTATATTTCTGTTGAGTTTTACACTCCGAAGGGGTACACTATGCCCCTATCATGTTAGCATTGGAGGAGCAGCTTCGATGTATTGGCTTGGTGAGTAATTAATCCATGATGAAATCTTGATTCTTGATGGTGCCATCAATGGAGAAGGGGAAGAACAATAGCTCTTACCCTATCGCTACTTGCGGACAAGAAACATTTTGGAGGGGGAGGACCGTAATGTTCCTACTTAGCCTTAGCTAATAGGAAACATTCAATTTTGATTTAATTTATGTTTTATGAATAAATGAATAAAGAAGGAAATGTAAAACTCCTAAAAGTCTGAATAAATCAATTCCCATGTGTGAACAAAGACAAATCAGGGCTATGTAAATAATCACTTGCAGTTTGAAAGAGGTTTGAGCTAAAGACTAGGTCCACCTTGACCAAATCAACAACGTTGTCTAGGTTATTGCATCTCCGAAAGGGACAACGCAAGCTCATGAAGGGAGCCTCTAATGTGAAAAGTGCTAGCTCATCAAATTGGTCTAGGGTTTGCAAGAGCTTTCTCATCTTATAAAAGGAGAAGGAGAGCAAAGAACAAGGTTGTTGATAGATCATATTTCTCTGCTATCGGTCCTGCCAGGCAAATACCATTCTCTCGGGTTGTTTAATGGAGATTATGATTGGAATTCATACTTAGGGGTTTCATCTCTTCCCTTGATGATCATTGGAGGAGTTATTTTCTGAAGTGAACCACTATCGTGCTTGAGGCCAAGTTCTACTTACATTGGTTAACATGATCCGTTGGAGGGTTTTTCCGTCTCTACAAGCCGCAGCAAATGGTGATCTCAGATCCGCATGATTCAGGATGGAGAGTCTCTCTCCATGGGAGTGGGTCCTTTCGGACCTCCTGGAAGAGAGTACCATTTTTTGTACTTTCATATCTCGCTATTATTCAGTAGTTTTCTCGTGTCTCTTAAGCTACAACACTATCCCATTGGGAAAATTATGTTATTTATGTATGAGGGTTTGCAAGTTGTTTTGCTTACTGCTTAGATCAAAAGATCTCTTATGCCGGGCTTGCCTTCCACTGTGATCCATGGATTGGCTTGCTGGTCTATGTTCTATTCAGATCTGATCCATTGTTATGTAATTTCATATTCATAAATTTACTCGCAGCAGTCGCATCTACAACTTGTTTCTCGCATCTACTCATTTATGCATGCTATTGTCAAAATTCCAAGTGGATCTTGGAAGAGAAAATCATAGAGTTTCCATATCTGATATAGATCTGATGTTTTATCCATATATCTACTCTAGATCTATCTTTAACTCACATATGCTAAACCTCCCCGAATAATGTCGTTCAAGCATTTTCGCAAATTTCCATGTGCATCCGCTTCTTCAAGATTTATCGTTGTCTTGGCTCATGCTTTCCACCGTATAATGAAAGGGATTTTTCATAATGATTATTTTCTGCTATAATACTGAGATATCAGTCATCTTTTGATCTACACTGAACATTAACTAAAACTCGCGCAATTCCTAAAGCGTTGCTTGCATTTTACTCAGCCTTCCCTGGGGTGCCTTTTAGCTAGTCTACCTTTTGGGAGATCTGCCAATGTGCTTAAACTAATTTTTTTCTGATGGAATTCCATATATAAGTCACATAAAACATAAATGAGGGGATACTAGCCCTGATCCGCATTATTCTTGCTCGCCAAGCTTTTACTTATACATCCTTTTCCTTGAAGACCTTGTTGAGATTCCCGAAAAGGGGTTATTCCAAGTTCTATAGACAGAGTCTACAAGCACAGTAGCCTTTGGATCTCACCATTTATTTTAAGGGTGAAATATCCATTAAATTCCTCTTATTCAATCTCTAAAATAGAATCTTGAGAATCCCGAAAAGGATCATTAAGGGCAAACTATAGCATGCTCTCTCCCAAGTGTGCAAGCCGCACAACAATGCTCCTCATGGAAAGATGTAAGGTGTAGTGGAATCCTTCTTGTTGCGCTATGGCCTCCTTAAGGTAGGAGTGATGATATTCATGGGAAAAAATTTCTCCAATGACGATCCTCTCATCCATGCTATCATCCAAATGAAAATACCACCCTTGATTTCGCAATGTGTTGGGGCTGAATGGAGAGTTGTTTTGGTTTCCCATGATGGCCCCTCCATTTGTGGTGTGCATGGGGCTGCCTTTTCCTTGGGCTGGAATGGTATGGCCCCAAGAATGGCCCAAGCTACCCCATCAAGAAACTAAAATGGCATGAAATGCTCTCCACAAACTCTCCAAGTGGTTCCACTCACAAGAAGAGACAAGTAGGAATGTGGCAATCATGGTTTTCCCATGGTATTCTTGCAAAGGTTGTGTATGTAATAGGAGAATCATGCTCTCAATGGGTTTTACATTCAATTCTCTCTAAACAATTCTCCTCACTAAATGTACAACATCGTAAATATATAAGGAGCAATATGCAATAGAAACAAGTTGTCAAATGATAACCGTGAGAGTGGTTCCAAATCCCACTTTCATCGAACCTCGTTGTGCCTCCATGGCTCCGCTCAAAAATCAAAAGTAACAAGTGTTGTACTAGCCACTTGTTTTCTGCCACAACATCTCCTCATAAGATGAAAACATGAAATCATAATTTTGTGCCAATGGTGGCACACCAAGAAGCACAGTTTCCCCCACAAACCATCATGAGAATAGCTAAAATTCAAGGCTACAAGTAGCTGCAAGTACATTATACCAAGTGCAAGAAGGGATGACCCTCCTTGAGACAATAGGCTTCTCATATGAATTAAAGAGGTACAAAATGGGAAATTATACCTTCTCTACCATGTACTTGAGACCTTGAGCTGAAATGGCTCATCTGAATGCTCTCCCTCTCCTCCAATGAGTAAGGGAATGGTTGTGCCAACCTCTCCAAAATCATCTGGGCTATGCATCTATCCATATGCTGATGAAGATCATGATGAATTCCCTCCCAAGTGAACTCCTCTAGCAAGGCAAAGTATGCATCCAAGTGCATAACTAGGAAGTCCTCAAATGCTGCATGCAATAATTTCTTCTTGAGACTAGAAGCCCTAGTCAAGAACAATCTGCCATAGTGTTAGATGACCCTATCATAAAATTAGTATCAGTCATCTCCCTCCTGGTCATCAAGAATCATGCATGCACCAAGATCTTGGGAATACTCAACCAAAAGCCGAGTCCTCCAACCGGAATCAATCCTCCACATAGACAATGCTGGTGTTCTGCAATATGGTGCTCCCTCACGCTGTTGCCTGCTACTTTGACATCCCCCATGCCAAATTCATCCTCCAAGTTGCTGCCATGCCCATCATGCAGCTACTCATGCTTCAATAGGAATGATGCTCTCTGAAAATGAGCCTCCCATGAGAGACTATCACCCCCAAAGAATCTCCCGTACATGGCCAATGTAAGCATGAGTGGCCTCCATCTACTCCAATGCATAAAAGAGTTATCCCTCAAAGGAAGAATCCTCTATCTCACCAAATCTATGGAGCAACCATCCTACATCATGAAGATGCTATCCTCCTTCCATGTAGAAAACTCTATCAACTCAGTGTAGTTGATGAGAATGGGTGGTACTGAAAATGAGAGAGTGTATCCCTCCTCCTAGTGCTTACCCCAACTCTCTGCACTGTGTTGGATTCCTCTAATGTCTCCACCTCTTTGGAATACAAGAGTGGTGAACCAAATGACATGATGCCTCTCATCATCTCTAGATCATGTGGCCTCCTAGGTGGAAAGCCCCCAAAAAAGTAAGACATCAAGATCTGAAATAGACTGTATGTATGAGTGGACTGATTTGTCCCTCTCTTCACTGCGCAATATAGTCTCTTTAATTAGTGCAGAAAATTTCTGAAATAGATATGGGTGAATGCCCATCATCCTAAATATTTGGTCCTTGCTCTTCTTTCTCACTCTCACAATCCTAGGCACTCCATATGGCTCCAAAATTGTGCCTTGCATTTATGTACAAATATTTGGGAGGCACAGCACAGGGCTACACTCTCACAGTGGAACGATGGCTCCCATTTCACCTCATGTGTTGATGGATCTCCTCTGGTCTTGATAGCGCTATTGGTTCTTTCCCATGCTTATGACACAATGAGTTTCACCAAGTTTTTCCATCAAAACCTTATTGAATGCATCATATGTTTTTGCATTTTCATGACAATGAAAAATGGAAACTTAAAACCAACATTCATGAGCCATACCTTGAGTTGCAGCGCTACTCCTCTCATGGCCTCATTTCTTCCTCTACACCTTTTAAATGCAAGTGAACAAAGGACTGTGTTGTGGATCTACATGTGTGGCTGAATGATCACACTCTTCATGAAAATAGCATGATATAACTGTAATGTTCCCAAAATGGATTTCTCAATGAAGACATGGCTAAAAAACGCATTTTTCAAGAATTTGTGTTTCATATATCATAAAATGTGTTTATAAACACTCAAAAACCAAGTCCAAGTGCCGTAACAACCTTTACTCAGCTTTTATGGGCAAAATGTGGGGAAAAGTGAGGATTTTGGCCCTAAAATGAGTATAATCAGAAATATGCCTACAAATAAGGGTCATGGCTCTAAGATATGTTATATTAGGTCAAGAGGGATTTACATGCCAAATTTCAGCAAAAAAAAATGCGTTTTTATAAGTTAAACAATTCCTCCTTCCCAACTAGTCAAGAAAAACCATGATTTCCCATGACTTGGAAGATGCAGAAATTTACTGAAGCAAGGGCAGCGTATTTTCTGAAGGTGAAAGATGTAAAATAATATTAAAATAATAAAATTAGTTCAGAACATGGAGATTACCATTAGCGAAATAAACAACGAGTTTGCATGAAAATCCCTCGAATTGAGGTCTTTGCTCTGAAGAATGACCTAGAAACCCTTCAACATTAATTCCCAGGAGGATGAAGCTTATTTTCATTAAATTACAGATTTGAAACTGATATTCACAAAGCATATATCTATAATAAATCAAAATGCCCGGAGCTCTTTATTCTTCCCTTGGGATTTTCCTTGATACATGAAAATGTAAGAGCGGATCTGATTTCTTTGACATGATTCTACTGTAAAAATGGCTAAAAATTCAGTGAATGTATCAGATCAGAAATAGACTTGGATTGGTTGGCCAAACCAAGGATCACCCTTGATACAAGGAGGCTTCCTTCACATCAGAGATCTAGCTCCAAAATGATGCCAAAAACCCTGCAACGCTACTCCTTCAACAATAATGCATATCTGGGGAAATAACTGAGCAATATACCATGAAGAACACATTGGCCTGATGCAAAAATCTGAAATGAAGCTCAAATCATTCAATACAGATCTCCAATGGATTAGAACCCTCCTCCACTTTGAAAATAATGCCCAAAATGCTTTAAATAAAACTGTCTAAAATCCCACTAACAATTTACAAAGTAAACCCTGAACAAGATCTGCATTGCAGTTGGAAGTAGAAGCTTGGCCAAATGCCAGATAGTGGATCAATGTAGCACATCCTCCTCCAAAGAGCTACTCCATGGAAGGAGAGAGGATTCCTAAACAGGAAACCCTCTTCCCTTTGGCTAACCAACCAAGAGAACTCGAGTTGCTCAAGCAACCACAAATCATCAACAACCCCCTCTTGATCCCTCTCCTTCCTTTTTATAAAAATGGGATGTGCAAAACCCTAAACCACTTCAAATGCATTAGCCCCTTTCACACTCAATTCCTCCTTCTAGAACTACGCTGATCACCTAGGAGGTTCAATGCACCTAGACTATCTTGTGATTTGGTCCTGTTGACCTAGTCAAATAGCTTAGCCCTGTTCATACACAAGTGGTTTTTATGAAACCAGCTCATATTTAGTCCTGTTCGCATTAAGCATGTATTTATTTTTAGATCTAAGGAGTGCTTCATTTCCTCCATTAGTATATTATTCATAAACATGAAAAATAAAACAAAATTCTAATGTTCCAATTAGCTTAGCTAATTTATGAACATTACAGTCCTCCCCTCCCAAATGTTTCTTGTCCTCAAGCAACTGCAATGATAGAACTGAAAGATGTCTCCTCCTCCTACTGTAGCATCCCCATATGATGAACTCCTCCAAATAATGAGATGATGTGTCAACAATGAATCTCCATATTGCCCCTCCCAAGCATGCAAGTTAGCTGAATAGCTATCAACATGAAATGGTCAAATACTCAAGAAGGAAATAAGGTGCTACCTAGAGGCTCCCTTGAGGCATGGAATCTGAAGTGTATTGGGAAATAACATCCCCCATGTGATTTCTCCATCCTCAAGCAATCATCCACCAAAAATGAGTCACCTCATGACATGGCAACTCTATAAAAATGTTCCTCCATGTTGAGCTCCTGCAAAATAGGTGGGCTGAAATTCTGCACATGGTAGACAAGATAGCCTACCCCATGCTGTTCTCCTCTCCACTTGGGAATAAAATTACCGTTAAAAAATGATTTTAGGTTGTAAGGATATTGCCCTCAAGTGGGATCATGCAAATTAGATCTCACAAAGATATTTCCTCAACGCTACAAATCCCGGATAGCCCCAAAGACACTCCATATGTGGGGATATGAGATAGTCATCACATGACATCTATGATTCCATCCTATACATGGCCTCTTGTCAACACCTCCAAGAGAAACTCCCTAAACCTCTGGCAGGGTCTTCCTCATTGTTGTAAGAAGAGTATATGGAAAATTGCCTCCTTTGACATGGTTAATCATATGAATTAAGAATCCACATGTAAGGAAAACATCTTTTCCCAAGGCCACATAATAGATGGTTGTCTCCATCTTGCAATTTGGCCCAATGAAGTTAATGGAGCTCAATAAATATCTTGCCCTCTTATGGAGCAATGCACTACCAAGAGATGGTAAGAGAATGCAAGCAAAAACTCTCACCATATGTTGGAAGCAAGAATATACATGGACTCATGAATGAATCCTTAATAATAGTTTGGCACTTCCATGGAAAATAGACAGCTTTGTACAATCCTCTTCTCCATGCTTGAAACCCAGAACAGAAGAATACATCATCTTCTTCACGTCCTCTTTTCTCACCAAGTGCATCGAATGAGAAGTGATCCTGGGAATACTCCATCAATAAATCCCAGCTCCAAAGTGACAACGCTGTTGGCCTATGCAAGTAGGCTCCCATCAACTCATAGCTCCAATCTTTGACATGCAGAATGTCAGAGGCATCTCCCATAATGTTGCTACATATGCGAAGTCCTCCCCATGAAGAAAGTCCTTCTTTAACATCTAGGGTCAAGGAGTAACCCCTTTGCACTATGATAGTGCCATCTTCTACTCCTGCAACATCATGAAAACTGTGAGAGAAAAATCTGCCCTTACTCTCTCAAGAACATCCCAAGCAACAAAATCCTTTGCTGCTTTCTCATACTTCCATCATCCCATCCATGTAGTGACAACATGGTGCTTGACATGAAAAATGTTATGCCAACACAATGTGCCCATACTCTTTGCTGCTCCATGATGCAATTATCCTGCCACATACCCTTAGAAAGAGTGTGATGATCAAACTCTTCCAAGAGCAACCACTGCAGCCAAGCCTCCTATTGCCTGGTATCAAAATTATGCAAGCGGCTTTCTAGCCTCTTGCTCTCCATCTCCATCTTGGTACACCTCCCATGAGGGATACCATCATCCCAAATCAGATTCCTGCACTCCATGGGATCTTGAAATGCAAGCTTCAATTCATCACCACCTTTGTATAGTGCAATGCAACTCTATTTCTCTAAATTAGCAGCATGCAAAGATGTAGATCTCCTCATATAATGTGATGAAATGAGCATAAATGAATCTTTAATCATGCCTTGGTGAATAGAAGCAAAACTTCTTCTGCATTTGTGTGGAATTCCTCCATTTCTGAACATGAAGGCTGCTCCTCCAAGGTTGTGACAACGCTGGTACAAGTCTCCACCTTTTCAATCTCCTTGAGATCTTCTTCAATGCCCTTCATGATCTAAAAAGGGAGCATGGAGATCTTCTCACCCATCATTCTTTCAAGTGGTGAAGCCATGCTCTAGTTTTTCTCTATATATCTCTCCTTCTTTGTGAGGATAGGAAGTGCATGGATCTTCCTCCCCTTCTTGAAACCTTCTGCAGGTCTCACTGCAACTTTCTGTTTCTTGAAACCCTCCAGGAGTTTCATTTTCTTCCTCCTTCTTTCTTCTGTCTAACCTCTTTGAAGAGGCTCTTCCTGGATCTAAAATGTGATGAGGTAAAATCATCTCCTTCAGATTTCTAATCTCTGTCTCTTCTCTTCTCTAATACTGCTGTAAATTTCCCTCTTCAGGAGTATCAAGATTCTATTCCAGAGATTAACTGCAGGGGCATTTACTAGATATGTCACCTTCACAAAGAAGAATGAGATCCAGAGGCTATCTGGCCATCTACAGAATCTGTCTATAGAGCTTGAAAGATTCCTACTTCATGGATTCAGCACTTTGGCTTGAAGCCACAGGCTGAGCCAAAGATCATGCTCAGAAAATTTTGGAACATTACGAAGGCGAGTCATAAATGATGGCACAGAGGTAGTTTTTGCAAACCAAAAAATGGTTTTCACATGGGTATAATTCCCTGAATGAATGTGATATGCCTCTGCAAGCTACACATGGATGTGCAAAACCACTTATTTCATGTGCCTTGGAGCCATTAACTGTCGAATTTTATTTGGACGCGATATTCGTTGGATTAGAAGCATTGCATTTTGGGTGTGCATCCACCGTTATATGAAGGAAGCAGATAAATGGATTAAAAAAAGTGGAAGGATGAGTTGGAAATGTTGTGGGACCCAGAAATAATTTTATGTCTGCAGTTGATATTATAACCAAGGTAAGAACTTTATTAAGTGGAGGTTATATAATATAATTGATGGAATAAGTGGATTGGTAAATGTGGGCCAAAACTTTTATATTGTTATTATTGGTACTTTTGTATATTTATCCAAAGTCGATTTGGTATAGTCAGAAGATAAATGAATGGGTTTTTATTATGGTTTGTCCAAAAATATTGATATAAAAGGTTCCGCAGATGAAGTTTTACCATTGGGTTTATCATGGTTTATAACCATAATTTTTTTTGAAAAGTGAGATTGACCGTAAGGAATTCTATGGGCCTGGTTATATATTGTAATGTTGATATCTTGTGTTTAAACCAAAGTATCGAAGGGAAAGTTATGGTGTATTTATGAATTATGTTGGGTAATAATTCATAGAATTTGTGATGTGATGGATAGGTGCGATGCGATGGATGCAATGCGATGCTATCGCATATCACAGTCGGCGATGCTCATGTGACAAGAATTCGTAAGTCATAGAATTTGTGATGCGATGGATATATGCCATGCGATGGATGCGATGTGATTATCACAATCAAGGGTGCTTATGTGATAAGAATTCGTAAGTTAAGTTGCGATGTGAAGTAGCGATACAATCATGTGGGACCTGAGTGTATTTATATGATGGCACTGTGGTACATTTAACCAAAGTATGGAATGGTAATAAAATTTGACATTTGCAATATGATGAAGACCAACGGATTGCGAACAGGATCGACGAAAGTCGTTTAATCGGGGATGCAGCATCGGTATACATGTAGGACTGGGGGAAAGATAAACCTTAACAAATTTTTTATATATTAAAGGTTATATGATTATAGAGCGGAATGATAAAATGTGTTGGACCAGCGAAGGCAGTAGTGAAGGCTAAACCTCGTGCACATTGTATGAGCACAATTAACGTTGATCTGGGATAAACGGTACCACAAGGGCACAAACAGTCCAATGATTAACCCAAGGAGGGGCCTCCGCAGTTGACCCGCCCATCAGGCATTGATCAAATATCAACGGTTGTCATTCACTGTGGTAGCACAGGCCCGATGATCTTTCCGTACCTAGGAGTGCCTCCGTAGTGCCGTGAACTAGGACCTGTTCCTGTGCAGAATAATTAGAAATACAACAATAGATAGAGAAGATAAAGGGACAATAGGCAGAGAAGACAAAATAAATGGAAAAGTAAGAGGCTAAAAGGGTTGAATTGAAATGTTTGATTGTAACTATAAATGTATTATTGAATTTATATTGTTTGTGATGCAAAGGCAAGTCTCCGTAGGAAAATAAAAACTCCACTTTAATACACTAATGTATACATTATGTTATATTATTCTGAATGTGATGGACAAGAAAATGAGAAGGGGGAAGGAAAAGAGTCATACCTGTTCATTTTGAATTCCCTTTGGAATGCTAATAGTTATGAGGTGATCTCTATAAATAATGTTACCAACATATGCATAAGTGGTTAGAGAGTGAGGAGTATATGTTAGACAGTTTAAGAAGAAGAAGGAGCAGAGAGAGGAGTTGTGAAGATCCAGAGATGTTATAAAGCAAATTTGAAGGCTCGAAGGACAACAGTAAAGAAGGAGAAAAACAGTGCTAATATCCAGGTAAATCAGCATATGATTTTATTGTACAGTGAGGAAGTTGGTGGTTCCATATCAAGTTGTAGCTTGATAGATGTCCAGTTGTAGCTGGTTGAGGTAGGAGCCTCCCGTGGGTTGCAGCCTATAGAAAATAGATGGGAGTTGGAGCCTCCTTGCAAGTTGTAGCTTGCAGAATTGAGGTAGTAGTCTCTTGTAGGTTGAAGCCTACAGAAAATCAGTGGTGAGAGGAGTTGGAGCTTGCATATTGCAATGCAACAATAATAAAATATGGTTTTCTCCTTATGGGTTTCCAATTATACCTATTGTCTGTATTGCATCATGATTATATGTTGATATTACGTATCTAATGCATATTACATAACTCGCTCATGGCTAAGATTATTTTTCCATTGTGTATTGATTGAACATGAAATGAATATGTAAATAAGTGTAAAGAAATTTTATAAGACCATGAGAAACAACTTTAAAGCTGATTCATCCCCCTCTTGGATTTAACCAAGGGTTCAGCATTTGGACACGGAAGAAGACCTCAAGAGTGAATTACGCAAAATAGTTTTGTGTTTTCATCCTTGCAGCGTGTTTAGAAGGTTGTACTAGCCCCTCAGCTAGTGGCGTTGCACACCTACATAATGAAGAATTGTGAGGGTTGTGTCACTACAAACACTTCCAAAACCACTTCCAATCTTCTCCTAAATTCCTACAAGAGCCCTAAAGTAGTAATAACATATCATATACCTTGTTCCTATGATATTTGATAGCTCTTGAATGCATTGAAGTGAAACCCTAATTTCAGTTTGTAATCATTGTCTATCCACCTTGTTTATCCCTCTAAACAGAATTTCAGTCATAGGGAGGGTAAATTTCATTCACCTATGGTTTCCATTGACCTAGTTTCTTCATTCACTTCATTCCCTTCATTTGTTAAAGCTAGTCATCTCATCTCCTATTCCATTCATCTTATTACATTTACCCTATGGATTTCACAAGCCTAGGCTCCCTTACATATTCCCATTTCCTTCATTTCCCCACACCTCCATTCACTTCACACTCCTTCATTTCATTCATCCTCTCCCTATGGTTTTGACACAAAATACATCGTGAAAACCTAACAGAGGTGAAATTAGAAAGCCTAAGAGGGATGATTTGGGCACATTGGTACATACCTATCAGAGAGGTCATAGGCACATGTTTGCTTCACTTGGAGTGAAAGGGGCCATGCCTTCTTCATAAACACAACAGGTAGACAAAGGTAATGAAAAGGTTACAAAGCATATCATTGATAAGCGAGAGGAGAAACATGAAACTGAGCAGAAGTTTCAGTTGATTGAGCTTGATGGTTAGGAGGATCAGCCTCCAAGATAGAGACCAAGGATTAGAGGGCTGAAAAGAGCACTATCCCTAGACAAACAAAAGGAAATTGACCTAGCAGAACAACTTACACTAAATGAAAAGCTTGCCATAGAGATCAATGAAAAAAAAGAGGCATGTCTTGAGAGGGTCAAGCAACACTTGGAGTAGCTCTTGGCCATGGCTCACAAGGACAATGACTTGTTTAGGGCAAGAGTCAAAAGTTCATGCACGAAAAGAGAGAATTTCATTAGCCAAGCTGAAAGATCTAATGAAAAAATTGAAAGTTTGACCAAGCTAGGGGAGAAATAAAATTTGGACATACTTTCTAAGGTGTCACTTCATGCCTCAATCACTCAATGAGAAAGTATTCCAAAAATTTTGGCACATTTTTGCACTCATGTTAATTTCTGCAATTTTTGATAATTTTCAACTAAATTTTTTTCCTAAAAGCACAACGGCACTAGCGCTGCAAAATTTTTTTGGGGGACTCAAATAGTAAATGGTATGCATATTCATGTTCCTAATGAAAATTACATCAACCTCAAAAAATTTCAGGATATTTGGAGCAAAACTGGTCCCTAAAAAAGGCCAAAAACTACCAAAAAATCACCTTTCTACCCTCTTTTTGGCACTAGCACTGTAATATTCTAGATTAGCCCAAGCTAATGGGAATATACAATTTTGTTTCAATTTTATTTTTCATGAATAAAATTGTAAATGAGGATCAATAAAACTCCTAATCAGCAAAATAAATCAATTCCACATGTGAACATAGCTAAATATGGGCTATCTACATAAGCACACTTAGGTGTGAAAGAGACTGGAGCACTTGCCCAAGTCAACTAGGACCAAATCAACAGCATTTTCTAGATACAATGAATCTCCTAGATGCAAAACATAGTTTTAGTTAGAGGCTACTCATGTGAATGGAGCTAAATCATTGAGATGGTTTAGGGTTTGACAAGACTTTCATCCTATAAAAGGAAGAGGAGAACAACAGAAGAAGGTTGTTGATTGAGAATATCTCTAAATATATTGTCTATTTAGACATATATCATTCTCTACTATTTAGCTGAGGATAATGATGTTTAGTAATAGGGTGTTCCTATTCAGGAATCCCACCTCTTCCATTGAGTAGCTCTTGGAAGAGTCTTGCTGATCTCATCCACTATCAGGAATTTGGCCAAGCTCATCTTCTAACTACAACACAGATCCTGTTGAGGGTTTGGTTGTCCTTGTAAGCTGTACCAATTGGAGGCTAGATCTATTCATATCTAACCCACTCTAGGGCCTATTTTCACTGGGAAAGTCATATACCCCATTGGCAAGAAAGTTCTGGACCTTTGGCGCTGCATTTTTCAGATTTGGGCATCAAGCCAATCTAGTGCTAGAACCTACAGCGTAGTTTTCCTTCCAAGACTGCATTATTTGCAAGAAGGAAATTTCAAGGTGTTTTGACACACATTTGGAGGAGAGATCTCTGGTGTTGGGGTTCTTCCATCCACTATGGTGATCCATGGGTTAGAATTTTGATCCATGTTCTGTTCAGATCTGATCTGCTTCTATTGTATTCATCTTCAGAAATTTCTGAATACTACTATAGATCTGCAAACTTAGATCTCAGATCTACTCTCTGTGTTTCATGTTTTGATCAAAACCCCAAGGGGAATTTGTAAAGGAGCTCTTCTAGTGTATAGATCTGAAATAGATCTGATCTTTTGCACACAGATCTGCTCTAGATATGGAGTGTAATATACAGCTACTGCAGCTCTTAAAAATAATGTTGTCAAGCTATTTTTCAATAAATACATGTGTTGTAGCCCCTCTTTTTGAGGAATTTCTTCTATTCTTTTCTTATAAATTATATCTTACATTGTATGGGCCTCATTATGGATCTGATTTATTGCTGTATATATGAATTTTGAGCCTTATTCGTGGTATCCTACTGTTTCTGTCAAAAACTGTGTTATTTTCTTGCAATATTGTTGCATATTGCTGCAGCCCCATTCTTGGGTGTTTTTCAGCCATACTAGGTGTGGGAGGTCTGTTTACCTCACATATTTTTATTTGTCTTTGCTCTCATTTTATATTTAGATACCAGGTCTCCAAATATAAGGGATCCAGGGGCTGCAAACTCATTTCAGTGCACATACTTATGAAAAATGCATTATTCTAGTAGGTATTGTTGAATCTTCCCTTTTAGGGATATTACAGTGCTATCAGAGCAATCATCTTGGCACAGCCTGTGATTTGCTTTCTTAAAGAGAAAATATGTCTTCAGAAGAATATGAGACCCTCATTGACAGAGCGAAGAGGCACCTAAGAAGAATATAGAAGAAATTTGATTACACCAATGATGATAAAGACAAGGGAAAAGCCCCTGAATCTAGAAGTGATGAAGATGGGAAGGAGTTTGCAAAATCCATTCTGAAAGCCATGAAAGATCTTGCTAGAGAGATCAAAGAGATGAAATTGGATAGGATCAAGGAATCTCCTAGGATATTTCATCCTGGAGAAAGCTCTGGCATGTCTCACCACTGGAATTATCAACCAGTGAACCAGCCACAAGCTCCACAATGCTCCACCATGCCTACTTTTTTGGTTGTGGAAAATGAAGGGCCTCATGAGAAAGCATACCTTGAAGACTACTTTGAAGAATATGAGTCTCAAAATTAGAGATTCAAGGACCATATGAGTTTTCAAGATTTGTTTCACCTCAAGGACAAAATAAGACCAAGGCATCATCATAGAGATGGTGGATTCACTCAGAATCATGATTGACATCACTCTATGGGAAGATTATTTTTACCCAATTTTGATGGGTCATGCACTTGTTCTGCCAAAGCATGGGTAGAAAAACTGGATATCTACTTTCAATTGAACAAATTCCCTGAGACGGAAGCTATCAAGATTGCAGCACTGCACTTTGAAGGTGAAGCACACAATTGGTGGTTCCATAGGTTGTCTACATTGGGTCATGCCAATGTGACTACCTATTTTGAGTTCACTAGAAGACTGGCGGAAAGGTTTGAAAGAAATGATCTAGAAGCACCTTTCATGAGCCTTGAAAAGTTGAAGCAGTCAGGTAATGCAGAGTTTTATATCTCTAAATTTCTAAGATTATCTATTATGGTTCCTGATCTGTCTGTAGCAAGGAGGGCGTGCATGTTCATCGATGGCTTGGATGAACCTCTGCATGGGTTGGTTAAATCTACCAAGCCCACTACCTTGCATGATTCCATTGAGAGGGCTAGATACCTTCAAGATTCCTTGCCAAAAGCAAAGGCAAACTTTCAGAACAAGCCCTCTTTTCCTTCTAAAGTAAAGGAAGAGAAAGTTGTTCCTTCAAAGGAGAGCGCATACAAGAAGCCTCTTGATGATGAAGTCCAGAAAGATCTAAGAAAGAGGAAGCCATGCTTCACTTGCCAAGAACCATGGGTACTTGGACATATATGCTATGTTGGTATTCTCAGATATTGAATAAGATAAAGACGATGAGCCAAGGAGGAGTCACAATGCTAACAATGCTAGAGGAGATCCAACACCATCAGGAGATGGGAATGGAGCATTTTCTCCTATTGGAGGAACTCTTGCATCATTGAGGGGAGTACCTAAGTACTTGACCCAAAGAGTTCAAGGTTCAATCATGAATCAAAAGGTTTTTATGTTGATTGACAGTGGGGCTACCACAATTTCATTGATGCCCAACTTTTGCAAAGGAGGGCAATACCCATTGATTCTTTTGAGGGATTCTCTATTTTGGTGCTAGGAGATAGAACAATGCTATGCATGCATTATGTCCCATCACTTTCAATCACCATGGGAACCTACGCTTTGGTGGATCACTTCTTTTTAGTTGACATACCAAACACCAATGTTATTTTGGGTGTTCAATGGTTGATTACATTAGGGAAAGTCACCACTAATTGGGAGGCTTTGCAAATGGAATGGGTGGACAAGAAGAGTAGTGCACATCAAATTATTTTAATTTTGGTTTAATCTTTTGTGTAGCTGCAAATTTGGATCAAATTGTTGATAAAACCATCCTGATAGGATATGTAAGTTTTAGCTTTATTAGAGAAGTATGGATGTTGGATTTTGTTAAACTTTCCCATTTCCATATTTTGCAACGTTGCAATAACTAATATAACTAATAATTTTGTATTTCATGATGCAATAGTCAATATGCCACCAGCTGTTATGTCATTTTCCTCCAATAATAAACCTTTAGTTGGCTATTCAGGGGTAATTTGGAGCCTCCTTTATATTTTAGAGCAATTTTGTGACTGTGTTTTGTATTTTTTATAAAAAAATTTTGATACTAATGTTGAGCTCTTCTTTAGTTAAGTTTTTGTGGTTAATTAAATATACTCTAGCACCATCTTTTCTCTAGTGTATTCTACTAGTCTGTTGACTATTATTCATATGTTATCAGATGCTTCCCAAACATAGTTTAGGAGATCTTATTCCTCCACAGAGGCTCGGAGAGCTAGAATGTATAGTGAGTAATTTATTATTCAATGTTTACCTTGTTCATATATACTTTTATTTGTGAAAATATGTTTCATATAGCTAATTTCCCCTTGTGACGATTTAGGGACATGGTTTGTCTCTATAGGGGAGCATAGAGCATTGACATAAATTTTTCTTTGGCTAGGAATGCATGTCTGAAGAGTGATTAAACGTATGTTACTATTTCTTTCTTCTGAAAGTGTGCTTGATTTTCTATAGTGTTTCTATATTTTGTTTTATGGTTAAAGGTTTCTAGTCACAATTTCATATTGAAAATAATTCAAAAGGCCAATTATATTATATCTAGGTGGTTGGGACCAATCTAGATTAACGGGCCTATAACTCCTCTTAGGGAGGGTGTTCCACCTTAGATTTTGTACAAAATATCAGGAGATAAGTTCTCTCTTATGCCCAATTCTTCAGTTGCACACAGTGTTTCTCTTGTTCGTAATCTTCTCTTCTCTTTGTGTGTTTTGTGTTTTTTGTTGATTTAGGGTGTCTTGTTGGTTCTATTTGATCCTTCTTTACCTCTCATGATCTCAACACTCAGTGCCCTTTTCTCTCTAGGGAATTTTGACATGAAACAAAACTTAATGATAATCTTGAGTTTAACTGTGTTGGAGTTCCTGCAAACTAGCCACTGGGAATCGGCCAGCTTGTTAGCCATCAAGTTCTGAAATTCATTTTTCCTTAGCATCAGTAGGTGCATAAATGTTACCAATGTTGAACATTAAACTCTGTAATGGGTTTGTGCCCCACCCCACAACTGAAGCAAGGTGGGTAGAAACCAAAGTGACAGTCTTCCTCTTGGCATGCATATGACTAGAAATAATATGACCAAATTGGAAATAGAATTTAGGACCATTTTAAGTAAAAATACATTTAACTTCTGAAATTAGAAAATATGTAAACTAGGGATTATAATTCTAATGTTATGGACTATGAGTTTTATATAGGGGTGCATACCTTATTGAAATTAATGGGGTCACTATAATTGTGGATTGGCAGTGATGTAGTCCATATTCTCTTACCTTCTAAGGTTTCAGTGAAGCCATGACTTTAAACCTATAAATTTGTATCCAATTGCCCATATTAGGAGCCTTGGGTCATTTCAAATATTCCCCATTTTCTAAAACTGTAGGCTTGCTATAAATTAACACTATTATAGTGGCCATTTTCTTTATTTAAGAGTTCTACTTCTTTCAGGTGACATGAACCCACCTTTGTTATTACCTTGAGAGACATTTTGAGCTTGGTTTTGAGGAGTAGAATCAATAGAGCAGTTGGGGAACTAGGTCTAACCATAATGGGGCAATCATAAATTCTATGGCCAATTATTTGGCATCTGAAATAGGGATTTTGGAGGTTGATGTACCTCATTGGATGTTTAATAACTTTGTCCCCAATCCTAATTCAGATAAATTCCTTGAAATAATTTGATGGATAACACCACAATAAGCACATAAATGATATTTAGAAAGCCTTGAAACTACATAGGAAATTTGGGTTATTCAACCCACTCAGAACAACAGAGTTCTACAGATTATTTGGGTGAGAAACTCTCATCTTTGAAGATAACACCACTGAAGCAAGGCAATTTATTTACGAGTCTAACTGAATGCTTACATATGTGTTATTTGACGATTAGTTCTAGTTTGAGTTATGTGTAATAAAATCATCAACTATGGACGTAATTTTTTAAAGTGACCAGGTTAGTCCAATTTATATGTAGTAATCTATTTTGTTTACCAAAGCATTCATAGTCTACCCACATGGAATTAGTGCTAAAGTTTCCAGATGAATGGAAAATGGAAATTAATGCAAAACATAAATTTCATCTCTTTGACTAGAGTTTTGCTAAATCTTAACCATGTGATTTTTTAGTCTTATGGATGTTATGAAATAGAGTATAAGACAACATTGGAAAAGGTACAATATTTCATTTTATAACAGCCCTATGCAATCCAAGGAGAAAATATACCAAACTATCTGGATATGTTTCATCCCTTTAGGGAAAATTATCCCACATAACCAGATTTGATCATTCAATCTTGCATCAGTTATAACAACAGTGAAACTACAAATATAGCATCCACAAACCAACCCTTGGATTCTTCAATGATGATGTCAACTCATTCAACAAATTGTCCTTTTACTTATGTCAAATGATCAAGACATATAGAGTTGTAAATAATAATGCATGAAGAACATATATAGCTGAAAATCAAAAATGGAAATTGCACAATTTTTGGGTAGTTGAAACTTCACAGGTTGGGTTATTCAACCCACTCGTAACAACATACTTGGGCAGATTATTTGGGGAAGAAACTCTCATCTATGAAGATAACACTAGTAAGGTGATCTTAGAGAGCCACTAGCCATGGGACACAATATCAAGTGTAACTCTTCTTGAAGCAAAAAATAGAAAAAAAACCACGTGTCAGGGTTAAGGGGCTTGGAGAGTGCCACCATGTGTCTCTTGTCCTAGACATCTTAATCCAGCCCTTAAAAATGGCCTGCCAGAATCTGGTCGATGGAATAATGAGGCATTTGTGTTTCTTGAACATGTCACAATCACCATATTGCCCAATCGAAATAAATATACAATGTAATGTCATTAGGAGTAGTTCATTACCTTGTAGAAGGTTTTTTGTTACAAAATTTTGTGGTGCTTTTCGGTGGAACCATTATCATAGTTAGAATATGAAACACATATGATAACCATGTTCTAATGATCAAATGGCCTGTGTTTGGTTCATGGGATGCAATTAATATGCCTCGTGGCTGCCTTTGGATAGGTGTAATGACCACTTGGAGACACCACAGGCTAACTAAACTATCATGACAAGTAATGAATACAGAAATGCACAAGGGATGCATATATACCTGAAAATTTGTTGTCGTTGTAATAAGGATTCCAATATTTATAAATTCACAACATACATTGTAGGTTGCTGGATTTGTCTTTCTTTTACTTTAATCTTATTATGACTCATGAGTATGGTTTGAAGGTTGCAACATTTTATTATTATTTATCATTGGTAGGTTTTCTGGTTTTCCTTTTTTATAAATTTGACTAGGCATTATTTTTATCTACGTTTTTATGCACTTCTAGTAGTTGTATTAATGCCTTGATGCAATAACATTGTTTTACATCGTTTCTTTGCTCATTTTAAATGCAAAAGGCCACTTATCTAAAATAAATATTACATTGTGAGCCTTGATCCAAAAATTTTGTTAAGTCTTCTGAGATTTTCTTTGAGTTTTTAGATAGATCTAGATACTAAAGTTGAGTATCAGAATTCTGACCCTCAATAATTGATTTTGTTTTTCCATCTCTTGATTTTCACACTACATTGAATTAATTCATGTTTAATAACTTATGGTTTTTTTACTTCTTACAAAAACCAATACCTTGATGCTCATCAAATGTAGTTGCAACTTTACTTCCCATATCTGAAATTTTGCTTACAACAACCCATAAATTGATGCTAATCAAATGTAGTTGTAGTTTTCCTTCCCATCTCTGAAAGTTTCTTCCACTATGCTTCTCCATATTTTACTGTATGTGTTTACATGGTTACATTTTAGTGTAATAAGTCTCTTTGAATCTAAATTTAAAAGAAAAAATACCTATGATTTGATGCCCTTGCAGTTGTCTGCTAACTAGATGATTTGAAGAGCATTGTCTACACTGCTAGTTTTCTTATGCCCCTTTTTATGGAAATATTTCTTCCCTAAACATAAATTTCTTCTACAATCTACAAGATAATATTATCTACCTTGGGTTCAAAAATAAATGTTGTGAAATTTAGCCCACTAGATGCTTTGAGAGTCAGTACCATGTAAAGTTTTTTCCTTTGTCTGATTTTGTTTTTTTCTAGTAGAAATTGATACTTTATTGTTATTCAATACCTTTTGGTGTCCATGTGGTATAAAGTAATCCAAAAAAAATTTGAGGAAGGTGATGAACATGGTTTGAAATGATTTCAAGCTAACTTGAGGCCCTTGACATTGTGAAGGAAAAAGAGGGAAGGTACGAATTTAGAAGTGGGCTTTCATCGAGTCCCTCGATTGATTTATAATATTTGTTCATGAATATTCAAACCCATTCTTGTTCTTCCTCCTACTAATGTACACGTGATTGAGTGTGATTGTATAGAATATCTAAGGCAAACACTTCTCTCATCCCTGGAAAGGAACTATAATAATAGTTTTGAGGCAAAGCCTTCTCTAATCCATGGAAAGGAAATATAATAATAGCTTTGATTCATTTTTTGTTGTGATTTTGGTTTGAATTAAAAAATCTATGGTGTTTATTTCTATTTATAGGTCCAGTTTGATCAATTTGTTGAACAAGGCAAAGTTCTTAACAATTATGCATCTACTTTGGTGTTTCTTTTGAGGTTGTGGCAATTGTGAACGTCCTTTTCTTGTCACGAGGTAAGTACTACTTTAGAACGTCCTTCGTAAAATGTTTTTTATTGTCCTTTGTAAAATGATTTTTATTGAAAAACATTATGTTGAGCCCCAAATATTTCTAAGTAGTTATATGTTAGAATTTGTTCTAATTGCTAAGTTATCAGCATCTAGGGTGATACATAGGGAAACTTTAGGGGCTCTAGATGGGCTAATTTTCCATGTTTTTTCCAAAAAAAGATTCACCGATTTCCATTTTTCTTAAAATTTATTCGCCCAAATTTTATAAGAAAAAAAATATTTTGCAACAAAAATGGCAAATTTTATAGGTATATAAAATCATTAAATTTTTAATATTTTTTACTAAAATATCACTAATCATTTTATAGTTTGCATATCACAAATTATTAATATTTGCCGAGGCTTCTAATGTTTAAGAGAAGTTTCCATCCTTAAAATTTTCACGACACAATGATAGCAACTATGGTGATACACGACAATGTCCTAATTCAAATAAGATGACATAAAATTTGTTGAATTTCCACTTTATCAACAACTAGGGTGATACACAACAATTCACTTAATTATTTCTGAGATGTCTTTCGGGGCCGCAATTATTTTACAGATGTCTTTCAGTTGGCCGCATAGGACCAGAATGACCTCATGAGCGGAGAATGTCTTCGCCTTGGTGATCATGGAAGCTTGACTGGGGATATATGATCATCTGATTAAATACGTTGTTCTTTTATATTAATTTATACAGGCTAAGGTCTTTTTAGTTCTAATTTATTAACTAATTCTTAATAGCATATTTTATGGGAAAATGGGAAAATTACTGCGTTGAGTTTAAAAAAAAGATTGGTATTTTATGGGAATGTAGACACATTCTCAACCAGGTATTAAAGTTTACAGGGCTAAAGTGTGCTTTTTTCACATTGTCTCTGTAAGGAAGTAAACGAAGGACTTCTTATAGTCAAGATGTAAGACTCAATTATTGGAAAACCATTTTATCAGAGTTTATTTTACAGGAAAAAAAAAATTAATGTATTTAAAGATTATATTTTAGAAAGATTAATTAAATCACAAGTTTGAAGTATTTTGATATGAGAAAAAAGAGAGTACAGTTTAATGTTCTTCACCATATTTGAAGATAAATAGATATTAATTGTTTAAATCTTAATAATAATATATTATACTTAGTTCTGGCTTAGGACTCTAGCAGTTAATTTTCAATTTGATTGTTATTAATTTAGTTTATGTGTTTTTCAATATTTTAATAAGTAAAAATAAAAAATCAAATGTGCAAATTTACTAGTGATTATTACCCATTAAAACA
This sequence comes from Pinus albicaulis, assembly GCA_034641835.2. NCBI lineage: Eukaryota > Viridiplantae > Streptophyta > Pinopsida > Pinales > Pinaceae > Pinus > Pinus albicaulis. The sequence goes on from CM076584.1 coordinate 1,109,227,657, forward strand.
TAATTTCTACTTAAATGATAAGATCAAAACTTGTTAAATTATAATATTGTACCAGTGAAATAATTTTTGTATTTATATCTTTTTATAATGTTAATTAAATTATTATTTATTTATTTATTAAATTATAGCATTTATTGAATTATCAAAATTGTTATCACACATAATTTTTTTATATTTAACTTCAATTTTAAAAAAATCATAGTGATTTTTTGTTAAAGCAGCGTTTATGCCAGCTACGAAATTAAGTAGTGTATATGGATTAAGTAAATTTAATATATTTGAATATTATAGCAATATTATTTATATTGTATATAACAACATTATTATTTATATAAAAATACACACTTTTTTCTTATATTTATATAGCTACATATTGGTGTTATACCAAAGATATTTAGCCATAAAATAAATTGACTGGTTGTTTATTGACACCATGGATCTAGAATTGTTTGGAGAGAATTCCCTTTCTGTGCAATTGTGAAAAAGTGGAGCAAGAGAAAGAATCATCATCAATAATTTTTATTATAATAGTGATTATGCATTTTGTTTACAATAAATTTGTTAATATATTAGATATGTTTTAAAAATGAGAATTCTTAGTAACACTATATTAGAAAAAATCTTTGTAACTTTGAATATGAAGAATAAGATCCATAACACTACACTCAAAAAAAAAAAAAAAAAAAATCTTAATTTATTTTGACAACAAGAAATGCTACCATTTTTTCCAAAGTGAAGGTAGCTTATAGACTGAAGATCATATGGGATAATCTTGGAAATGTTTACATGCAGTAGACTAGTATGGTGTTCGCACAGGAGACTGTGGTGTGGGATAATTTTGGAAATGATTGAATGCAATGGACTAGTATGGTGTTGGCGCAAAAGACTCTGGTGTTGGTGCAAGAGACTGAGTTGGGTTCTCAAGAGCATGAATTTCCCCATCATATGGTGCTGGTGTAGGAGATTGTGTTGTTGGTGCAGGAGACTCAGTAGGGTTCTGAGGAGCGTCAAATTTCCCATCATATGGAGCGTCAAATTTCCCATCATATGGTTGTGGTGCAGGAGACTCCGTTGTTGGTGCGGGAGACTGAGCAGGGTTCTGAGGAGCATAAAATTTGTCATCGTACAGTGGTGGTGTTGTAGATTGTGGTGTTGGTGCAGGAGACTCTATTGTTGGTGCAGGAGACTGAGTAGGGTTCTCAAGAGCATAAAATTTGTCATCATACAATGTTGGTGCTGGAGATTGTGGTGTTGGTGCAGGAGATTGTGGTGTTGGTGCAAGAGATTGAGCCAAGTTCTGAGAATCATAAATATTCCATCATATGAGATCCATACAACTAATCAATTCAAATATCATGTTGATTCAAATACTATGATGATGCATATGAACAATTGCATACCTGCAAATTACTTTGGTCCTTTTTGGCTAGAGTCTCTCTTTTTGAAGGTCTAGAGAAATATTTATGTCCTGCCATAACAAAGTCACCATATTAAACTATAATATATACCAACAACTCTATGAAGCTCTAATGAAATATTTACTCACTCTGTCAAGAAATCAATTGTAACTATAAAAATTTTGAAATATGAATATGAAAAAATGAGGCATGTCATAACTAAGGTACCATCTTGATATGTTTTTGAAGTTGTTGCATTAAGTGGAGGCATTGTAACTAGAGTGGTCAATAACATGATTACCACGAAATAATGCAAATCAAAATTCATTTTGATTTTGACCACTACAAAAGCTCTAGAATAGTAGAAACAAAATGATCAATCAAAAGAGATGGATCTGGGATTAATGTTGGCACCCTTTAACAACATTGAAATATTTATAGAATGATCCTAGGATACTAAAATAGAAAGATTCATGCAAATAATTTTCTTTTCCAAATTTTGAGTGTTTCTATTCTAGTTAGAAAATGTCAGAAAAAATTTTAGATAAAATAACAAAAGCAAAAGCTTTTTCCACTTTTAAAACTAAATAATAAATTCAACTATATTTTGTTTCCGAATTTTTAAAAATTAAAATACAAATTGATTTTTTAGGGAGTAAGAAAAAACTAAAATAAAAAATAAAAGGAAAATTTTCATATATATATATATATTTGAAAAATTCAAGTACATTTAAAGGTAAAAATAGAAAGTAAATAAGAATTTCCACTAGATTAAGTTTAGGAAGTTAGAAAAAATTAAAAGGAAAAATCCAAAACTTTTTCCAATTTTAAAGGTTAAAAAGCAATTGATAATTTAAACTACATTGAGTTCATGTTAGGTTAATGAGGATTGGTTAGTTATATTATTGGATAGAAAAATGGTTTGTACAATTAAAATTTTCTATTTTAAGAAGTAAAAATTAAATTAAAAAATCAAATTAGATAACTTTAGGTTGGGGTTATTTATATTCTCTGATAGAAGAATGTTTTTTTCAATTATAACTATAATCACTATTTTGCAAGGTTTAGTTAAATCTACATGTTTTAGGAAACAAGTTTTTATCCCACAACTAACTCTCATTCTCAATTATTTCTCATGAAATTTAAATTCCATGAAAACTAAACCCTTGCATTCTAATGATTTTATTAGATAAATAGAAATCATTACATTTATAAAAAGAAAACTATTTCAGTCTTGATTTTGGCCTTTATTGGCTACAACTTGGTCATTGATCCTAGCCACTGCATCATCCATCCAACAATGTCTCTACTCCACCAAACAATATCACTCTTACCATGTAGTCTAGCCCAGAGAAGTCTTCTCCATGGTCGCTAGATTTCTATGTTTCGTCATCATCATCCCGTGCCTTTTAATGTCTCCATCCTTCTCTCAATTACATATTTAGGGAATATTTTAGTTGATCATGTTAGGATTAATTCTTACATTAGTAGATTTGGTTTGTGGGTTTAGATTGGGTTGTTGGATATTGTTGAGATATTCTCTCAACCACAATCTCCATGTTTGAAATTAGTTGGATCTAGTTCCAACTATATAGATGTATCATTTTTGCGATTGAAATTCATATAATAGTTTATTGTGTATGCAATTACATCTTCTGTGATGGTATCAAATCCAATTCAGCCTTGGCTCTCTTATGAGAGGGATTATGATCATGCCAATTATGCAAGTTTAAAACCTTGTACATGGGTTAGTGTGTAAGAGTGGTTATTTTCGGTGTGAGTGATTGATGGAGTGTTGAATTTGATATTTTCTTGTGTGTCTATTTGGGTGTGATTGTGAGAAGGAACCAAAGTTTAGAATCATTGTCTAAAAACATTACCACTAGAATCACTATCCAAGAATGGCCATCCACTGTCGTGTTTCCTCAGTTTTTGAGTGTGAGGGTACATTAGAAAGAAATCAATTTTTCATAGGTGTGACATTGTGCGTGAATAATTAAGTCATTATTTTGAACCACTAATCATAAAGTGGCTTAATATCGTAAAAGTGAGGCCATATAAAACAAAAAATGTTGTGGAGACAATTTCAGGTTCATGCCTTATAATTTTCCATTATAATGCACATAAAAAAAAACACACTTATCATTTCCTTAGTTAAATCTCTTTCCTCTTGATTTTTTTTTTACCATGTTCTGGAAAAATAAATCAATAGTTAAGGCTAAAAGCTACACGATAATGTTCCTTACGGTGGCATCTAGTTAATTTAACTCAAAACAAGGAACTATAAAAACATATATCTATGTCTCCTGTAGGGTACAAGTGTACATGAATTCTCAATAGACAATTTATGGCTAGGTTTGGTGTTACATTATTATCATTTCAAGCCTTGGTAAATATTTTAATTACATTATTCATAGTGTGGTTATTTCCCTCTATTACATTGGTTGTTGTATTATTGTGATTCTCATATGTTTAGAACCATGGGTGGTATTTAGAAACCCCCTTCAGACTATCATTGGTGTCGTTTCAATTATGGTTTATGAAATTACATGAAATTTGTGTTTCCCCTACTGCCTGTGCATTAAACTAGGTGTTAAAAGGTGGATTGAAGAGCTGTTTGTGGTGGTGAAACATATATTAGTTTCTTGTTCAATTATTTTGTTAAATTGTGGGAGGAAAATTTTGTAAAGATATTTAGTTTTATTTGTAAAATTTGTATCATGAAGAACCATTTATTGAGCATAGTAACATAGTTCAAGTTAGTGGTTATTGAAGCTCTTTGGTGTCGAAAGAACATATTACTGATTAGATTATGTCCACAATCTTTTATATGTTGATTTTTTTTGGTGTTCTTCGATGCTTCAAGAACAACAATTACAAGTTATATTTATATGTTTGTAAGTTTTTGCATGCAAATAAAGTTCAAGTTGTATAATCGAATGTTAGATACATTTAATATATTTATTTCTTACCTATATAACTGTAGAAATTTTGTTCATTGTATTTTGACAGATGGAAGTATTTCCATAGAGTGATTCAGTATTGAGATTATTTTTTGGGCTAGTCAAGAATCTTCGATCCTAAAAATACGTCAATGATGATAAAAAAATATTTTTTCTTAAATGGATCAAGTCATAGCTTGAAGTTGATAGTTAAAGAAAGAGAGAAGCCTATGCTATTCTTGAGTTATTCCAAACAAAAATATCAATGTAATATATGTTAATGTGACTTCAATTTTTTTTTTTTTGTAATGCAACCTTTATAATATAAGCATTAAAGGAGGGTGTTATAATTAATGCTTACATTGGTAGATTTGGTTTGTTGGTTTTGATTGGGATGTTGGGGATTGTTGAGATATTATCTCAACCACAATCTCCAGGTTTGGAATTAGTTGGATCTAGTTTTAATTATATAAATGGATCATATTTAATTCAGGAGCATTAACCCATCCTCCGAAAAATCAACCATTAACGACTTCTAGATGGATAAAATGAGAAAAATGTGTAAAAAAACAATATATTTCCTAAAAATCTTGAAAAAGCATATTTTTCATGTATCTTAGGGCTTATGATATGAGATTTGTGAAACAAATCATGTCTAGATGTTTGTGGAGAGTATCATGTTGACATCTTTATGGAGAATATCACGAATCTAGAAATGATCCAGAATATTGTAATTTCCTCTATAAATTGTAGCCTTCAGGCATTGAAAATATGCGGCCATTAGAATGAAGATTTAGCTATCCAAGGTGCTAATAGATGATATGTAATATTTTAGTGGTTAAATTAATGAAACTTTATTTCTACTTTATATAATTATGTGTTTCTGCATGGTGATTTAATGCACTGATGGCTTGATGCATAGATTCGTTGACTTTGTTTCATGAATTAATGTTAGATGTAGACCACACGGCTATTAAATTTGAAATGTAAGTGAGGATGAGTTGAGTTTGTTGGATTAGAATCCATAGGTCCTAGGATGAAGAATAAAAAAAAACTTGAAAATGAAGAGAACCCAAAAATCATTTTCATCAATTGGTATCAAAGCACAGAAGATTCCTATGTGTAGTGTGGAGGAGAAGTAGTAGAAAAAGGTACAATTGATTTAATATATGGTAAGAGATTTTTTTTCTCTATGCTGTAACAACAGAGGAAGGTGAGAATATTTGCAACAGCCTAGAGCAAGGAGTTCTCGGAGGGTTCGAGAGAAGAGAACCAAAAATATGCCAAAAGGCCAAACTCAAGAGAAGGTATCATGAGGTATTATGTAGCAAGGTAGAGACTTGTTACTATGGAGGTGTGTTGTAGGTCGAGAGTTGAATTTGTTACGAGAATAATAAAAATCATATGACTAGGAGTTCATAAATTTTTGTACCTTGGGAGTCTGACAAAGGAGCATCGACCCATCGTCGAAAATATCATCAAGAATGACTTATAGAAGGCGAAAATGAGAAAAATGCATCAAAAGGAAATGAATTTGTTAAAATATAGAAAAATCACATTCATGAGGGATTTGAACGATTATGTTAAGATATTTGTGAAAGAAAAAATGTTGGTTATTTGTGGAGAGTAACATGTTGAGAGCTTTATAGAGAAGATCATGGATCTTGAAATGATCCACAATATTGCAATTTACTCTATAAATTGTAGCCATTGGCCATTGAAAAGTGGTGGTCATTAGAATGATGTTCTAGCGATCCAAGGCACTAATAGATGTGTTGTAATAGTTTGGTGGTTAAATTAATGAAATTTCATTTCTACTATATATAATTTTATGTGTGTGCATGGTGATTTAATGCATTGGTGGCTTGATGCATAGATCCATTGACTTTGTTTGATGAATTAATGTTACATGCAGACCACATGGTTCTTCAATTTTTAATGGAAGCGAGGATTAGTTGAGCATGTGGTATAATAATCCATAGGTCCTATGATCAAGAACAAAAAAAAAACTAGAAAACGAAGAGACCACAGAAATTGCTTTCATCAATATTTTTCATTGAAATGTATGTAATAGTTTATTGTGCATGTAATTACATATTCTTTCATGGTATCAAATCTAGTTAAACCCTAAATTTCTTATGAATGTTTAATTTGAGTGGGGTATGAACTGGATCTAATACCATGAGAAAATATGTAATTTCACACATAATAAAAAATACATTTACATAGAAGGAACCAAGTTTGATCAATTCCAAACTTAGAGATTGTGGTTGAGAGAATATCTCAACAATCTCCAATAATCCAACCCAAACCAACAAACCAAATATACTAATGTAACATTAATCCTAACACCATACCTTAATGCTTACACTAAAAATAACAATATTGAAGTCACATAACATAGGATTTTTCTAACAAGACGGAGGAATTTCCCATACGGCCAAAACTGGCTAGAATCCGGGCCAAATTTTTTTTAAAAATATTACAATAACAGTGTTTGAATCATGATTTTGATGGTGGAAATGGATTCAAAACCATCAAAAACCTCTAGGGCACCCAAAACATTAAAGTTTGATATTTATAATGTGGATTTACAAAATTCCTGCCAGGTTTTCTTAAAATATTACCAGAATTTCCATGATTTTCAGGGTGAAAAGGCAATCTAGTTAGACTATGGCCATAACATATTTGACATTGATTTTTTTGTCTAGAATGGTCATCATTAACACTTAAAATATGACTTCGTGGAAGAAAAATATCTTGATCACAAACTTTCGAATATTTTAATTGATCCTAAAATATGATCATGAGTAGCAAAAATCAATTCAAAATTTGATGGACCAACATATTCCAAGAAATTCCCAAAATATACAATCAAAATAAGTTTAAAGTCATTGATTTTTTTATTTTTTTTCTAAAACTGTGTGTAACACAGAGTGCTTGAAATTCTCTTAGCTAGCTATTCCGAGATGAGTAGTAGAGGACCCCTTCTTCCACCATTGACTTTTCCATGTCTTCTTTTTGTTGATGTTAGTTCCAACAATTCTAGCGGTTGCTTATAGCCTCTCGTTTCTAGTTGGAATATCTCTAACTCAACTTGGTTATCTTTCAAATATCATAATATTTTATCTAAACTAGGGAAACACTAGGAAGTTGAAACAATGTCTACCAAAATTTCCCCAAACATTAAATACAAGTTGCAACCTTTTATAAGCATTGTATACTCTTTGAGCACTAAATCCAATATGGAACATGACGGTGAAGTTATGGCTGTTGAAAGTTGATAGGTATTGGTTGTTATTTTAGATAATCCTGAATTGTTAAATGACATACAAACCCAGAAGAGAAAATATAAATATTGAGGACAGGAGAAAAAATATGTCATTTCACTTTTCACTAATCTAATACATAGTTATCAATAAAGTGTATACTAAATTTATAATCAAAATAAGTAAATGTAAAAACATAATCACTAATTTAAAGATGCAGGAGATTTATTATTGAAAACTCTATTCAAAAAAATTATTGTTAAAAATTATATCAAATATTACAAATAATACTATGAAAATATCTCGTTGTCTTTGATTCCTAACTATAAAATCAAATTTTTGATTAAAAAAAAATAACATACAAAATGTTTTGCAGTGAATTAAACATAAACAATGAAAAACAAATATGATGTGGGGATTTTTGATAAATAGTGTAATATAGTTTTTGGGTCTAATGAAAATGATTGCCCATATTAATTTTTATGAATACTAGGAAATATTTGATTTGTGTAACCAGCTCTAAAGAGAAGAAAAGAGATATCAACGCCTTAGAAATGAGCCACTTCGAGGGAGCAACCTTCAATACATTACATAAATGAACTATTCTTGGATGATACAATTTACAAAACCTCATTTCTATATATAGGAGTCCATGGGGCCATAATGTAATCCTAGTGGGCCACAATGTAATCCTAGCCGACCTAACAATAATAATTTAAGGGCACAATAATAACAAAATGGGGTTACAAGGGTTCAATAATAACAATAAGGGGGTTACACTAACAATAATAAGGGACTATACTAGTGATATAGGGACCTAACATGCCCCTCTCCCTCAAAAAAGTGTTGTCCTCAACGCTTGAGTAGCTCCGGGTGCTTCTGTATAAAATTCTCATCCTCCCATGTAGAATCTTCAGTGGGTAAGTTCTTCCACTTGATGAGATACTCTGAAATTGATCGATTTCGTAGCTGTCGAGTTCTTGTTTCCATGACTGCTTCAGGTTCCAATATGATTTTTCCTTCCTCATCAAGTTCGGGCAATATTGTTTGAACTGGAATATTTTCACCTATAACCTTCTTTAAGCATGAAACATGGAAAACTGGATGTACTCGCGAAGAAGCGGGAAGCTCCAATTTGTATGCCATAGTACCAATCTTTTGCAACACCTTGTAAGGACCATAGTACTTTGGCGATAATTTATTATCCTTCTTTGCTTGCTTGAGGGACATTTGTTTGGATGGTTGTAGCCGTAAAAATACCCAATCTCCTACATCAAAACTTCTCTCGCTACGATGTTGATCTGCCTGTTGTTTCATTCGATTTTGTGCCAAATTCGGGTTATCCTTTAAGAGTTGGAGAACTTCTTGCTGATGCTCGATGTGATCTTCCACTGCTTGAACCTTCGAATTTTCCCTTAAAGATGATGTGATGGATGGTGGATGATATCCATAAAGTGCCATAAATGGGGTCATTTTTGCTGCGGTATGGAAGGAAGTGTTATACCACCATTCAGCGAGAGGTAACCACTTGACCCATTGTGTTTGTTTATCGGATACAAAACAACGAAGATATCCTTCCAAACATTTATTTACTATCTCAGTTTGACCATCAGATTGAGGATGATAAGATGAGCTATGAGCTAATTGAGTACCCAAACAAGAAAATAACTCAGTCCAAAAATTTCCAGTAAAAATGGGATCTCTGTCGCTCACAATAACCCTTGGGCTTCCATGTAGCTTTTGAATTCTGTCCATAAATGTAGTAGCAACTGTACTTTCTTTAAATGGATGAGATAATGCACAAAAGTGTGCATACTTATTAAGTCTATCAACTACCACCATGATGACACTCTTTCCTTCGGACTTAGGTAAACCTGTGATAAAATCCATTGAAATCTCCTCCCAACGTTGACTTGGAATGGATAAAGGTTGTAGAAGTCCGGGGGTCTTAATTGTTTCCACTTTATTCTGCTGGCAAACCAAACATTCCGCCACAAACTTTTGAATATCAAATTTAAGGCCATCCCAAAAAAATTCTTTCTTCACCCTTTGGTAAGTTTTTAAAAATCCTGAGTGTCCTCCTAAAGGAGAAGTGTGCAATTCCAGAAGAATCTTTTGTTTTAGTTGGGAATTCTTGCAAAGATATAAGCGATCTTTGTACCATAAGGAATCATTTTTCCAACTAAATGTATCATATGTACTAGGATATTGCTGCAACTTTTGAATGAGTGTCCATACATCTTTGTCCTTCTTCCATTCATCTCTTGCTTCAGTTATCCAATCTGGTTGGATAATAGAAATGGCACAAAGCAATGCTTCCACCTCTTGATTCTTTCTTGAGAGTGCATCTGCAACAACATTAAGCTTTCCTTTTTTGTAGATTATTTCAAAGTCATAACCCAACATCTTTGTGACCCATTTTTGCTGCTCTTCTGAAGATAGTCTTTGTTCCAAAAGTGTTTAAGACTATCATGATCAGTTTTTACCTTGAAGTGTCTTCCCATTAGGTAAGTTCGCCATTTCTTTAGTGCATGCAGTATTGCTAACATTTCCTTCTCATAAATAGGTTTCTATAAATACTTTCCCTTGATTGGACGACTTTCAAAAGAAATGGGTCTTCCTTCCTGCATTAAAATTGCACCAATTCCATTTCCTGAGGCATCACATTCCACAATAAAGGTTTTTGTGAAGTCTGGTGTAGCTAAGACCGGTGCTAGGCACATTGCCTCTTTAAGACGTTCAAAGGCCTTAGTTGCTTCAGGAGTCCATGAAAATGCATCTTTCTTCTATAATGTTGTTAGAGGTGCTGCTATTCTCCCATAATTCTTAACAAACTTGCGATAATACCCTGTTAACCCGAGAAATCCTCGCAACTGCTTTATGGTTGTCAGGACTTTCCATTCCTTAATGGCTTTAATTTTGTTAGGGTCTACTTTAACACCCTCGTGAGATACAATATGACCCAGATATTCCACCTCTTGTACTCCGAAGAAACATTTGGATGTTTTTGCATATAATTGTTTCTCCTGCAATAGTTTGAGCACCCTGTCAACATGTTCAACATGATCCTTCCAAGACCTTTTGTAGATTAGTATATCATCAAAAAATACTAGCACAAATTTTCTAAGGAAGGGTTTGAAAATGGAATTCATCAACCCTTGAAATGTAGAAGGTGCATTGGTAAGACCAAAAGGCATGACCATAAATTCATAATGACCCTCATGAGTTCGAAATGTTGTTTTTGGAATATCTTCAGTCTTCATTCTAATTTGATGATATCCTGAACGAAGATCCAACTTGGTAAAATAAATTGCTCCATGTAATTCATCGAATAATTCATCAATCACAGGAATGGGAAATTTGTCTTTAATGGTGAGCTTATTGAGCTCCCTATAATCCGGACACATTCGCCATGATCCATCCTTCTTGTGTACCAATACTACAGGAGCAGAGAAAAAACTTTGACTAGGTTGAATTATACCCGCCTCTAACATTTATGCAATCATACGTTCAATTTCGCTCTTTTGGAAGTAAGGATATATATAAGGCCTGATGTTTGGAGGAACACTTCCTGGAATCAAATGAATAGCATGATCATGATCACGAATAGGTGGGAGTCCTTTGGGAGTTTCAAACACCTTGGAATGATTGTCCAAGACTTGTTGGAGATCTGCAGAAATAGATGATTTTGATGTTAGAACTTCTAGTGAGCATAATTGTGCAATTACGCCTCGTTGTTATTTCTTTAGAAGCTTTGTCATGACATTAGAGCTTATTATCCTTCCTAGCTTCCCTTCAATACCCCGTAATTCGACTTCCTTTCCTTCTGAAAAAAATTTCAAGAAAAGTTCTTGAAAATTAAAAGCTACCGTCCCGAAAGATTGTAACCATTGTACTCCTAGTACAACATCAACACCTCCCATAGGAATGGAAAGCATTGGACTAGTCAATACATATTCCCCCATGGTTAGCTTAATATTATGGAATTTTCCAGAGCAATTTATAGTTCCTCCATTTGCAACCATCACTTGACATTCTGGTGCTGGGTATAGGAAACAATTTAATTCCTTGGCTACCTTATGATGAATAAAATTATGGGTGCTACCTGAATCAATCAACACTATTACCCTTTTCTTCTTTATATGTCCTTCTATCTTGAGAGTTTGAGGAGTGGTAATTCCTGCCGGTGCATTACACGATATGGTCGGATTCATTTCTTCCTCTTCTAGGGGTGGTTCCTGGTGTATATCCTCTTCTTGTTCATTTTCTTCTTCTTCTTCACAATCTATGTAAAATAATTTCTTCTGAGCACACTTATGACCTTTAGTGTATTTGCTATCACAACTGTAGCAAAGCCCTTTTGCTCTTTTTTCTTCCAATTTTTGTGGTGTCAACCTTGTAGGTTGTGGAAATCTAGACGTAGCAACCCTTCCTTCTTTATAGAATTGAGTGGTAGGCTTCCTTGTCGCCATAATTTTACATTCAACTTTTCTTGCCAACTTGAATGCCTTCTCCAATGAATCAGGTTCCAAAACGCGAACTTCATGTTGGATGTTATCCTTTAAAGTGCCTAGGAAGAGATCAATCCTGTGTTCCTCTGTAAGATCAGTTACCCTTATATTCAATTTTTGGAAGTCCTCAATGTGTTTCCCCACTAAACCCTTTTGTTTGAGATTTATCAATTGGGTAAAGAAGGTGTTGCTCTTTGTATCCTCATAATGTGCTATCATTTCCTCCGTAAAAATTGACCAAATGACAATTTTTTTACGGGAGCAAAGCCATTGATACCATACAAATGTATTTTGTTCTAAATGTAAAGTTGCAATGCGTACCTTTTGTGTGTTTTGCACATTGTGGAGATCAAAATATTGCTCCATCTGTAGTATCCATGTTACAGGATCCTTTCCATCAAACTTCCTCATATCCATTTTTGGAATATGGTGGTTCTTCCCGCCAACATTAGAGGTTATGAAATCACGATTAACATTTATTTTGTTCTCATCATGATTTTCCTCTACTATCTTTTCACCATTAGGAAACATTTCTTGTATCAGCTTTCCCAAACTTTCGATGTCTACTTTTAGATCTTTCTTCATGTTTTCCATGTTGTCTTTCATTTTTTCAACAATATTAGCTTCAATGTCATCCATCTTAGCTTCCATGCCCACTTCCATGCCATCCATCTTAGCTTCCAAACCATTAATCTTAGCTTCCACGCCTTTCTTCAAACCATCCATCTTAGTTTCCACGCCCTTCTTCAAAACTTCCATTTCATTTTTTGTTTTTCTTTGCGAGAGCGAAATTTGTTGCACTTGCTCTTGTAATTTTGATATGTCATGTTGCCATTCTTCATCTTCATGAGTCATAGTAGAGCCTTCTAAAGGCTTAATGGGTGTTGAATTCTTTTTAGGGGCCATTTCAAACTCCAATATTGATATCTATTCTACAATAGGCCCTTGCAATCAATTCAACTTGATTCTTCAAACAAGACTTATGCAATTCGGAAAAAAAATACACACCTTTTACTTGCTTTGAGGAGCTCGATATTGAAATTGTATTATCTCTATGATTGCAGCTCTTCAATATCTGAAATTCAGCATTGAAGTAGCCCTCTAAATTCTCTTTTGAATGCCACAGGTCTGACCTGATTTGGATTCTCCAAGACAAAGTTGTGTCCAATCTCCCACAATGACCTAATTATGGACTGGTTCAGTAGAGCGAACTTGTACGACTAGCCACGTGTCACTGTTTTGTCCTTTGTCTCTGAAATTTATAGCCAAGAAACTATAGTCTGTGTACTTGCGAAAAATTTTTACGGCACTCCAATCCGATGCCCAGAGAGAGAGTTATTGAACTTTTCCCACGATCACCTCTTTGAGATGAAATTCAGGAGCCTGAAAAAGCACTACCTTCCACAGATCATATCTCCAAAAATATTGCGAACCAAGCTCTGAAATTTTTTGACGAATTTCCTCAGGATTTCAGCTTCGCACAATATGAATTTCAGACTCTGAAACTTCGTACAAAAAAATTTACAGCGCAATTGCCACGATGACCTGTTTATGAGCCTGAAAAAATACCTAACTTCCACAGATGATATCTCCTCAAATATTGCGAACCAAGATCTGAAATTTTTAGACAACCTTCCTCACGATTTCAGCTTCGCACCCTAGAAATTTCAGCTTCTGAAGCTTCGTAGAAAAAAAGTTATAGCGAAAATGCCACGATGACCTGTTTGGAGCAGCGAAACCCTAGAATCCCAAAGCTCTGATACCAAATGTTGTGTAACCAACTCAAAAAGAGAAGAAAAGAGATATAAACGCCTTAGGAATGAGCCACTTCGAGGGGGCAACCTCCAATACATTACATAAATGAACAATTCTTGGATGATTCAATTTACAAAACCTCCTTTCTATATATAGGAGTCCATGGGGCCATAATGTAATCCTAGTGGGCCGCAATGTAATCCTAGCCGACCTAACAATAATAATTTAAGGGCACAATAATAACAAAATGGGGGTTACAAGGGTACAATAATAACAATAAGGGGTTTACACTAACAATAATAAGGGGCTATACTAGTGATATAGGGACCTAACGAAATATCCAAGGAATAGGGTAGTTGGTTAAAGTTTATGTGTCCTACCCAATAAATTAATGTTTGTAACACCCTCCTCCCATATCTACCCAAGTAACCGACCAATTTGGTAAACATGTGATGAGAGGCTACTATGATCATATTCGACCTCCTAGGCCACCTCAACAAAGTGGAACCGAAAAAACACCATAAGACAAACCTTCTGCACTTGCCACGAGATAAATAGGAGCCATCAAACCTTCTAGGAGGTTGGCCCCTAACTCAAACTGACCTTTTAGTGAATCAATACCCAAGTCGCTCCCTTGATATGCGTAAGATTGTGACTGGAAACCTCGTGTCACTTGCATAGCATGCGTATGAGTGTGACTGGGGACTTTTCCAGGTAGTTCTAAGCTCATGACCCCATTTTTTGTGTCACTTTTTAGGACTAGGGCTCAAGTATCTACGCATACCTCCATGACACTTACAGGAATTAAATATAACAACGGAATAATGATTCAAATGAAATTGCTTGAACAAGGACTTCACTAGATCCATACTAGCCACGACAGGAATTTCATCAAACATGTCACAAATATGTAATTTACTAGTTTAAATAACATATATGAGCATGGGGTCTCATACTTATCTAAGATTCTCTAAGAAGCATTTTTCCCTTATATCATTAGTTGAATTATCATCTATTAGGTCATATACTCATTTCTCATTCATTTACAATTCAAAAAATGATGAGAACCATATATGGTCACTGTCATAAAATACATTCATAGGAAACATATAAACAACAAAAAAATTGATTTTTGTCTCTCTTTCTCTCTATGTAGCTTCACACATGTGGTTTCTAGGTATAATTATCTAAATTTATGGGAGGCCAACTTTCGACCTAGGCAGGTTAGGCAAGGCCAAGTTTGTTGGGAATATTGAAGACTTGAAAAGAGGGGAGTTTAACTAGGTTTAACCATTGTATTATTGGTCAATTTTACCATCATATTTGACTAGAAGAATTAGGTGTATCTCTTATTCAAATGAAAAAATTCTCTAAGTAATATGTTATCCCCCCTGCCAAGTGGTTTTTCCCAAGGTAAATCTTGTGTCATATTTGTGCATTGTGATCTATATTCTCCTTGTGCATTTATGGTTGAATTTCAGAAGTCTAGTTGCTTAATGCTAAACTAGAAATACTAAAATAATATGTACATAATTAGAAGTAATTATTAGTTTTTAGAAATTAGTGATTGTATTTATTTCACTTGAAAAATCAACATGGTATTGGAGTTTTTGTCAAGGAAACAGCATTGAGATCCCTCTTTAGTCACCCTTATGCTGACACACTCATAGCGTTTCCTACTTCAGCTCAAAACAATTATATTCTCCCCACTTTTATCAATCAAACTCCATTGTTTTCTTCCTTTGCTACGCTAGGAATGATGTTGTCTCTACTACACTGTAACTGATAGTGTATTTCAACATGGAACTATCTATTTCTTTTTCATTAAAAATATTAGGCCACTACAACTGTATTAAATATAAGAATGGGCCACCTATGTATTTTTAATACTATGAAATTAGTCTTCATGTTCCCTACACACTACATGACATCCATTAATGACTTTATCCTGCACAGATCACTTGGTTCCCCATTCCTCATAATGCCCAAAAATATTATAAGGTCCTTCACATATGTATCTTCCTTTTGCTTGAGCTGCAACACGCCATCAAAGCTAAGAACATACTAATATGATGTTCCATATCCATTCTCTTCATTTATTTCCCCGTAGAGTGCAAGTAATTATCATATGAGGCTTTTTCTAGCTCGAGACAAACTTTACAAACACCATTAATAAAATGGAACCAACCTCTATGTGTGGATTTACTATCATTTTCCAACCCATTCATCCTCTGTAAACTATGTGCTAGATATGTTGACTCATTCATCACAGTGACATGGAGAGCTTCTAACTCATACATAACTTAAACATATGCCCAACACTTTCCCATAATGCCCCTTTTTTCAATATATATATATATATATATATATATATATATATATAGTGAATGGGTTGAAATATCGGATCCCTGCATGCCCGTAACTTTTATTAATAGCATTCCTCAATATCTTATGGTCTCACGGGGCTTTGGGCTTGGCCCACCTGGCCTTAGCATTTTTATTGGTACTTTTTCCTTTGAAATTTCCCCAAGCTCCTTCAAATTCTTACCCGCGGTGATTTTTCCTTATCCATGGCTTGAAGGCCCTTGGTTACAAAAAATCATAAAACCCTCACACAACCAAGTCCTGGGAAAATCTTTCGATTCTTGATGGAACATCAAATGTCGGAAAAATATCTATCTACTGCCTTTGTTATTTTCCATAGAATCTTGACACTTTTCCCCCTTTTTTTATACCTTACGAGGTTCCGAGGATTTGGGTTTTGTTCCCGTTATCGTTGTCTTAATGCTTATCCTATAACATTTTTAAATAAGCCTTCAGGCTTCCTTGACTTCTAGGGTTTCAGGATTCTGTGTTTTGTTCCCACTACCCTGGGTTGATTCCATCCCTTAACTCATGTTTTGAACATACCTTGATGCTTCCAAGATTTCTAGGTTCTAGGCTTCCTGCTACCCTGCCTCACTTAAATCCCATAACAATTTTAAATAAGCCTCCAAGATTCGAGGCCTTTTGGGGTTCCAAAATTTTTTACTAAGGACTTCAAGATCCTTACTTTCATTGATCATAAATTTTGATTCAGAGGCCCATTTGCATACTTCCTCATACAGTTGGAAAAATATTTCCAGGCACATTCCAACTATGCCAGGAGAAGTTGAGTTGATCTCTTAATACACAATCTCCTCCAAATTCTAGGATTCCCTGGCCATCATAGTCATATTTTTATGGATTCTCCACTAAGCCTGCTACTATGATGATTCTCTATAGAATACTATAGCAACCATGGGAATCCCCCTGAGTAGCATTCTCATCAATGCAAACATATGTTACATTTATCCTTAATGTTATTCCAATTGACATCAATGCTAACAAACTAGGTGCTACCAACCGTTGAGGCAATGCCAACTGTCGAAAATGTATCTCATATACATTGTATGGATGTGTTTGGTGTTACGTTATTTTCACTTTGAGCCTCATTGAATCCTAATCTCGTTGTTCCTAGTGTGGTTATTTCCCTCCATTACATTGGATATTGTATTATGGTGATTCTCATATGTTTGGATCCATGGATGGTCTTTGTAAACCACTTTGAAGCTCTCTTTGGTGTTGTTGCAATTATGGTTTATGAAAGGTCAGAAGCTTTAACCAATAATCCATTAACATAACACTTTAATCGACATGGACCAATTTCACCTTGAAATACTTACCTTTATTTGCCATAACCTTGCTAAAAATAAGTTAAATCTATAAATTATAATGACCATAATATGGCATATTTGTAAGACATCATTTCAATAAACTAAGAGATATTGGGTAAAATAATTGAACATAAAGATAAGTTATATAGGTAAATGATAATTCAAATTCAATACTCATAATAAAGTTAGGGTTGAACTAGCTCTAATACCATGAAGAAATATGTAATTGCACGCACAATAAACTATTACATACTTTTCAATCACAAATATGATCCATTTATATAGTTGGAACTAGATCCAACTAATTCCAAACTTGGAGATTGTGGTTGAGAGAATATCTCCACAATCTCCAACAAAAAAATCCAAACTAAAAAACCAAATCTACCAATTTAAGAATTAATCCTAACACTCTCCTTTGATGCTTACATTATAAAGGTTACATTACAAAGAACGGTATTGAAGTCACATTAACATATTTCAAATTGATATTTTTATCTGGATTCGTCTTCATTAGCACTTCTATCCAGTCTGGAATCACATAGGCTTCACTCTTTCAACCACCAACTTCAAGTTACCACTTGATACATTTAAGACACAATTTCTTCTTACAATCGTCGATGTATTTGTAGAATCGACGATTCTTTGTAGGATCGATGTATTTGTAATATTGAATCACTCTATGGACATACTTCCATATATCAAAATAATAAAACCTACAATTTTGGTAGTTACATAGATAATAAATATAGATATTGAATGTATTTAGCAGTCGATCATACAACATGAACTTTCTTCACATACACAAACTTATAACCACATAAAAATAACATGTAATTGTTTTTCTTGAAGCATCTATGAACAACAAAACCCATCAACATATAACATACTATAGAAATAATCAAAACGGTGATATGTTCTCTCGTCACTGAATAATGTCAAGAACTACTAATTTGAATTATGTTACTATGTTCAATAAACGATTCTTCATTTTATAAATTTTACAAATAAAAAAAACCTTCTTTACAGAATTTTCCTCCTTCCACAATTTAACAAAATATTTGAACAAGAAACTGATATAACCTTCACCACCACAAAGTGCTCCTGAATTTAGCCTTGAACACTTGATTTATTTCCCAGGCACTCTGGGAAATGAAAATTGCATGTAGTTTCGTAAACCATAATTACAACAACACCAAAGAGAGATTGAAAGTGGTTTATAAAGACCATCCATGGATCCAAACATATGCGAATCACCATAATACAATATCCAATGTAATAGAGGGAAATAATCACACCAGGAACAACTAGCATAGTATTCAATTAGGCTCAAAGTGAAAATAATGTAACACCAAACACATCCATACAATGTATACAAGATACATGTTCAACAGTTGGCATTTCCCAAATGGTTGGTGGCACCTAGTTTGTTAGAATTGATGTCAATTGGAATAGCATTAAGGATAAAAGTAACATATGTTTGCATTGATGAGCATGCTACTCATGGGGAGTCCCGTGGTTGCTATACTATTCTATAGAGAATCATCATAGTATCATCCTTAGTGGATAATCCATAAAAATATGACTATGATGGATAAGGAATCCTAGAATTTGGAGGATATTATGTATTAAGAGATCAACTTCACTTCTCTTGGTATAGTTGGAATGTCCCTGGAAATATTTTTCCAACTGTATGAGGAAGTCTACAAATGGGCCTCTAAATCAAAATTTATGATCAGTGAAAGTAAGGATCTTGAAGTCCTTAGTAGCAAGGTTTGGAACCCCGAAAGGCTTGGAATCCTAGAAGCTTATTTAAAGTTGTTACGATATTTCAGTGAGGCAAGGTAGCGGGAAGTCTAGAACCCAGGAATCCTGGAAGCGTGGAGGTATGTTCAAAACATGAGTTAAGAGATGGAATCAACCGAGGGTAGTGGGAAAAAAACCTGTAAGCCCGGAACCCTGGAAGTCAAGGAAGCCCTAGATAAGGCTAAAACACCGCAGGTAAGAATTTGAAGGAGCTTGGGGAAATTTCAAAGGAAAAAGTGCCAGGAAAAGTGCCAAGGCTAGGTGGGCCAAGCCCAGAGGCCTATGAGACTGTAATATATTGAATTACGAGTATGGAGGGATCCGATATTTCAACCCATTCATGATGCATACATACATACATACGTAGATACATACATACATACATACATACATACATACATATATATATATATATATATATATATATATATATATATATTGAAAAAAGGGGCATTATGGGAAAGTGTTGGGCATATGTTTAAAATATGTATGAGTTAGAAGGTCTCCATGTCACTGTGATGAATGAGTCAAAATATCCAGCGCATAGTTTATAGAGGATGAATGAGTTGGAAACTAACAGTAAATCCACAGAGAGAGGTTGGTTCCATTTGATTAATGAAGTTTCTAAAGTTTTTCCCAAGATGAAGAAAGCCTCGTATGATAATTGCTTGCACACTATGGGGAAATAAATGAAGAGAATGACTATGAAACATCATTTCAGTATGTTCTTAGCTTTGATGGCATGTTGCGGCTGAAGAAAAAGGAAGATGAATATCTGAAGTACCTTCTAATATTTGTGGGCATTATGAGGAATGGGGAACCAAGTGATCTGTGCGGGATGAAATCATTAATGGTTGTCATGTAGTGTGCAGGGAAGATTAAGATTAATTTCATAGTATTAAAAATACATAGGTGGCCCATTCTTATCTTTAATATAGTTGTATTGGCCTAATATTTTTAATGAAAAATAAATATATAGTTCCATGTTTAAATACGCTATTAGGTATAGTGTAGTAGAGACAACATTGTTCCTAGTGTAACAGAGGAAGAAAACAATGGAGTGTGATTGACAAAAGTGGGGAAAATATAATTGTTGTGAGCTGAAGTAGGAAACATAGTGAATGTGTAAGCATAAGGGTGACTGAAGAGTGACCTCAATGCTCTTTCCTTCACCAAAACTCCAATACCATGTTGATTTTTCAAGTGAAATAAATACAATCACTAATTTCTAAAAACTAATAATTACTTCTAATTATGTACATATTCTTTGAGTATTTCTAGTTTATCATCAAGCAACTAGACTTCTGAAATTCAATCATAAATGCACAAGGAAAATATAAATCACAATGCACAAATATCATAGAAGATTTACCCTGGGAAAAACCACTTGGGGGGGATAACATATTCCTCAAATAATTTTTTAATTTGAATAATATATACACCTAATTCTTCTAGTAAAATATGATGGTAAAACTGACCAATAATACAATGGTCAAACCTAGTTAAACTCCCCTCTTTTCAAGTCTTCAATTTTCCCAAAAAACTTTTCCTTGCCTAACTTGCCTAGGCCAAAAGTTGGCCTCCCATAAATTCAGCTAATTCTACCTATAAATCACATGTGTGAAGTTGCAGAGAGAGAAAGAGAGAAAAAAAATCAATGTTTCTATTGTTCATATGTTTTATGAATGTGTTTTATGAGAGTGACCATGTATGTTTCTCATCATTTTTTAATTTGTAAATGAATGAGAAATGAGTATATGACCTAAAATATGATAATTCAACTAACAAAATAAGGGAACAATGCTTCTTAGTGATTCTCAGATAAGTATGAGACCCCTATGCTCATATATGTTGTTTAAACCTGTAGATTACATATTTGTGACATGTTTGATGAAATTCCTGTCATGGTTAGTAGGGATCCAGTGAAGTCCTTGTTCAAGTAACTTCATTTGAATCATTATTCTATTGTTATATTTAATTCCTGGAAGTTTCATGGAGTTCTGGGCAGAGAATTGAGCCCTAGTCCTAAAAAAGTGGCACAAAAATCGGGGTCGTAAGGTCGAAACTACCTGGAAAAGTCCCCCGTCACATGTATACCCATGCTATGCAAGTGACAAGAGGTTTCCAGTCACACTCTTACCCATATCAAGGGAGCAATTAGGGTATTGATTCACTAAAAGGTCAGTTTGAGTTAAGGGCCAACCTCCTAGAAGGTTTGATGGCTCCTAGGTGTCAGGTCGCTAGTGCAGAAGGTAGGTCTCATGGTGTTTTGTCGGTTCCACTTTGTTGAGGTGGCCTAGGAAGTTGAATATGATCATAGTAGCATCTCATCACATGTTTACCCAGTTGGTCGGTTACTTGGGTAGATACGGGAGGAGGGTGTTACAAACACTAATTTATTGGCTAGGACACATAAACTTAACCAGCTATCATATTCCTTGGATATTTCCTAGTGTCCATAAAAAATAATATGGAAAAACATTTTCATTACTCCCAAAAACCATACTACACTCATTATCAACAATCCCCACATCATATTTATTTTTCATTGTTTATGTTTAATTTAATGCAAAACAATTTGTATGTTAATTTTTTTTAATCAAAATTTTGATTTTATAGTTAGGAATCAAAGACAATGAGATATTTTCATAGTATTATTTGTAATATTTGATATCATTTTTAATAATAATTTTTCTTAATGGATTTTTCAATAATAAATCTCTTGCATCTTTAAATTAGTGATTATGTTTTTACATTTAATTATATTGATTATAAATTTAGTATACACTTATATTGATAACTATGTATTAGATTAGTGAAAAGTGAAATGACATAATTTTTCTCCTCTCCTCAATATTTATATTTTCTCTTCTTGGTTTGTATGTCATTTAACAATTCATGATTCTCTAAAAAAACAAGCAATGCCTATCAACTTTCACCATCCACGACTTCACCATCATGTTCCATATGGGATTTAGTGCTCGAAGAATCTACAATGCTGATAAAAGGTTCCAAATTTTATTTAATGTTTGGGGAAATTTTGGTAGACATTGTTTCATCTTCTTAGATTTTCCCTAGTTTAGAGAAAATATTATGATATTTGAAAGATAACCAAGTTGACTTAGAGATATTCCAACTAGCAACGAGAGGCTATAAGCAAGGGCTGGAATTGTTGGAACTAACATCAACAACAAGAAGACATGGAAAAGTAAATGGTGGAAGAAGGGGTCCTCTACTACAAATCTTGGAATAGTTGGCTGAGAGAAATTTCAATCACTCTCTGGTACACATGATTTCGGATTAAAAAATGTAGAAATTTGCTGAATAATGATTAATTATCCATCGAGACTATCCTGATCACATATCAATTCGAATTCATATGCAACACATAATCTCTTCCACTCAGATCATCACACATGCGGAAATAAAACAAGCGATAGCACATCAATTCATCATACACATTAACACAGTATGTATGGGGAAATATTATAGCTGAAAACCCCACAGATATTGTGTATATTATAATTGAGAAAACATGTAACAAACTCAGTACAATACTCCTCACTTGTACTCAGTACTATCTCATGAAGTTACACACAAACTAGCTTGGTTTTGAACAAGTCACGGGTTCAAAACACATCCACTAATTGCCTGCCTCTATTGCGAAATCATGGCCTGTCTAAATAGAGATCCAAGGTTCGAATCTCCTTGGCTTGACAGCGCAATCATCATGGGCAATTGCCTCCAAGTGTGGTGCAAATCTCATGCACAACTGATGTCACAACTGATAGCTGTACTCGCCCTTTCATCTACCTCTTTCACTGGTCTCCACTGAACTGTCCATGCACTGTAGTGAACTGATGTGTTCTTGAGTTGAATAATGAGTTACTAATTAATGAATTAAATAATATTTAATTCACTCCACTCATTACTAGTTGATTAGCTAGTTAAACTAATCTCAACTAGTTCAACTAAGTTAAACCGAACACAACTCCACCATTTGTCTCATTAACTCCACCAAACTTCTGCCACTGAAGTCCTAACTGAAGTCAACCATGCATGAGCTCACCAAACCCTTAGGAATAGCGTAATTCCTCTGTCAGATGCATGAGCCACTTCCAAGGCTCGAACTGAAGTGCTCCAAGAGAGTAAGCTGAAGTTTATAGTCCAAATATTATTAAGGGTAAATAATATTTGACTTCCCTATTTTAAGGAGAGGCAGTCTAAAAATAGACTTCGACCTATAGGTCAAAAAAATAGAGTCCCATATATTTTTACCAACATGACCAATACTCCAAGAATAACATACTGCAATCCCCGGACCATGCTCCATATGTCTAAAAATAGACTTTGCGCCGGGGTACCTACGGGCCCACTTAGTGAAGGCGACTTCATTTCACTAAGCTCCATCATCTTGTTGCATTTTCAACACTCCCTCTACGTAGAGATATGGATTATACACCTTTAACCCCTATCTGCCTCTTGTGGAATTCAAACTTGCTCATGGTGAGCACCTTCGTCGGGGATGTCGGCATCCTGATCCTTCGTAGGAACATTGTAAACACATCATGATTCTGGCTGAACACAATCTACGACAGTGGTACGTGTCGATATGTTTGGACCTATCTTGAAATCTGCCGAATTTTGCGAGATTTTAATGCAACTTTCTGGTTATCACGATGAATATTGTAGGCTCAAATGCAACTTTGAACAATCTGAGGATCTTCCTCATCAAATAACCCTGCATGCGGCCGACTAGGCTTTGCCATGTGCCAGCCTCTCGCCTGAGCGAGTGCCACGGATCTGCAGCTCGCGTAATAGGAAAGCTGCTGTCGACTGATCTGAAAACTCCTCCGGAGGGTATGTCACAGTCGTTCGACTCCTGCCCAATGCTGCATCAGTGTTCGGCTTCGCTCCATCCTCACAATACGTACCACCAGACCATATCCCGATGTGCCTCTAATATGGCGCAATACATGCTTGCCTGCCTTCCAAAAGAGCTTGGTAGGCTTAACCATAGCTTGCGAAAGCTGGTTAACTGCATAGCATATATCGGGTCGTGTATTGACCAGATACATAAGCGACCCCACCAACTGTCGATAGACAGTGGCATCCACTACCTCCGCTGAAGTAGCATCCTCCTTCCTCAAACCACCAGGAAGAGGAGTGTCAACAGGCTTGCAGCCTTGCATGTTGAACCTCTCCAGAATCTCCCGGGCATACTTGCCCTGAGAAACAAACAGTCCTCCGCTGCACTGCCAAATCTCCAATCCCGGGAAATAATGAAGGATGCCCAAGTCCTTCATCTCAAACTCTCGTGCAAGATCCTCCTTGCATGAAAGTATCAACTGCTCATCGCTAGTCAAAATCAGATCATCTACATACAGTACGATGATCAACAGCTTCCCCTCCACCACAATCTGGTACAGGTTAGGATCCGCCTCACTCTTGGAGAATCCAAGCCTGGTGAAGTAGTTGTCTATGCGAGTGTACCAAGCACGAGGTGCTTGCTTCAGCCTGTACAGTGCTCTCTTGAGTTGGCACACATGCGACTCACTGCTGAAGATCTCAAAACCTTCAGGCTGCTTTATGTACACCTCCTCCTCAATAACTCCATTGAGGAACGCAGTCTTCACATCCATCTGATGAATGTGCCACCCCATCTGCGCTGAGAGAGCAAGGATCGTCCGTATGGAAGAGTACCTTGCGACAGGTGCAAAAGTCTCCTCATAATCGATCCCCTCGATTTGTGAAAAGCCACGGGTGACAAATCTCGCCTTGTACTTCTCCACACTCCCGTCAGCCGCCTGCTTCACTTTGTAGATCCATCGCGAACCCACCACTGATTTCCCCACCGGTTTTGGGACAATCTCCCATGCACTGTTCCTGACGATCGAATCATATTCTTCGATCATGGCATCAACCCATGCGGGTTCCTCCACGGCTTCCTCAAAAGAGGATGGCTCCTTCACAACACATTGACTCACAAGAGCCATGTATCCAGTGTACCGATCCGGTGACTGTCTCTGTCTGCGCTGTGCTGTGGGTGGTCCTACAACCTTCTCTGCATCCCGAGCCAGTCGCTCAGCTTCTGTAGTGCGCATGCGCCCTCTGATGGTTGGCGCTGCCTGGGTGGTTTCTTCCACCTCCTGAACCTCCTTTTGTGGCTGATCCACATCCGGAAGCTCCTCCTTAGGAACTAACAGCTCCTCATCTGCATGCAAGTGTAGCTCCCTCTCAAGCGAACACTGCATGGCTTTCTCCTCCTGAAATTTTATATCCCGTCGCACAACAGTCTTGTGACTGTCTGACAAATACACCTGACAGTTGTGAGGTGTATCGGTGTACCCCACAAATATTCCAACCTCAGCAGTTGGATCCAGCTTCCTTCTCGCATCCTTCGTCACATGCATGTAGACAGGAGAACCAAAAATCCACAAATGGGAAATATCAGGCCTCTTGCCAGAATAAGCCTCCTCCGGTGTACTCATGCCAAGAACCTTGTGAGGACAACGGTTCTGCACATACACTGCTATATTGCATGCCTCAACCCACAAGTGAAGGGGTAGGCCCTGATCATGCAACATCGCCCGTGCAGCACCCACGATCGTTCTGTTCTTCCGCTCAGCCACCCCGTTCTGCTGTGGGTTATGGGGTGTGATGAGCTCTCTCTGAATCCCTTCTGCGCTGCAGAACTCCTTGAATTCAGCCGAGATGAATTCACCACCGTTATCACTCCTTAGAGCAATCACCTTCTTCCCCGACGCCTTCTCGACCAGTGCTTTAAACTCACAGAACTTCGCGAATGTATCGCTCTTCTTCTGCATGAAGAAGATCCAGCACTTTCGAGAGAAATCATCAACAACGATCACATAATACCTGTGCTTTGCTGTCGAAGCAACTGAGAAAGGACCACACACGTCTGTGTGAACTCTCTCAAGGATCGTCGTGGCGCGACTATCCTTCTCGTGAAAGGTGGCTTTCACATACTTCCCTAAAGTACACCCCTTACACTGATCTGACTGCGCAAGAGTGCCCTTAGGAAGCCCAGTAGAAATCTGCTGCAGTATCTTCAAAGCTCCATGGTGAAGGTGGCCCAATCTCCTGTGCCACAGTTCGCCCTCATCATCCCGGCTCACCACTTCTCCTGCCTTGCATGCCATTGCTGCGCAACCATCTACTTGCAACTGATAAAGGTTCTTGGTTCGAACCCCTATCTTCCGGGTCTCTCCAGTAGTCTTACTGCGCAGGAAGGCTTTTCCTTCGCTGAAGACCACATCATACCCCTTATCCTCCAACATCGCCACAGAGATCAAGTTATTCTTCAATCCAGGTACATGCATGACATCCTTCAGTACAAAGGGTTTACCAGACTCCCTCTGAAAGGATATGGTACCGATACCAGTCGCACTGTATCTACCATCATCGCCCATCTCGATGTGCACACCAAAATATTTGTCCTCCAGATCTGAGAACAACTCCCGATCTCCCGTCATATGAAATGACGCACCGCTGTCCAAGAACCATACCGATCCCATCACACTTGAAACCAAGCATGCGATCAGTGAAAATTCAAGCTCGAACTGTGAAGCCAAAGCTTCTCCATCTGCAGATCTTCCCGCTTGCTTGTTCTTCTTCTTCTTTGGACAATTGGTAACATAATGTCCGTGATCATGGCAGTGAAAACACTTCACTTTCGCCATATCCTGCTTCTTGCCCTTTGCACCGGAATGAGAAGTTTTCTTACCCTTCCCCTTCTTTGCTTTGGCAACCAAAGCGCAGTTTTCTTCATCAGCTTCCTTTGATGAAGATCCATCTCGAGTAGTCCTCCTTATCTCCTCCTGCATGAGATCCGCCCAAAGGCGCTCCCATCCCGGCAGCTTCTCCCGACCATTGACACTATCTTGATATGAGTGCCAAGCCTTCGGAAGACCAAGGAGAGCCAGGTCGACCATGTCCTCGTCTTCGACAGTCACCCCCACACTTCCCGGCTCATCTCTGCATTGAGTGAACTTCGTGAGGTATTTGGCGATACTGTCGCCCTTCTCCATCTTGATGTTCCTGAGCTTATCTTTGAGCACCAGCTTCCTTTGGTCACTCTTACTCTAGAATAGATCCGTCAAAGCTTTCCACATTAAATATGGAGAAGCCTTTCCATGCAGGCTAGATACAATATGATCCTTGACGCCCTCCAACAGGATCCTTCGACATTTCGCCATATTCTTTTGCCATGCTTCGACTTCAGCAGGATCAGTGGGCTTTTGGACATCCGTATCTACGAACTCCTTCAGACCATTATCTTCTAATACTGCTTCCATGCGATCCTTCCATGCAACATAATTCGAACTGCCTTCAAGAGCATATTCGAGTCGCAAACAGTTGAAAGACATTTTCAACACCGGCACCAAGAAAACAAAACTGCTGCAAAATTTCGAATTCCACTTCAAAGCTCAACCGCTCTAGATCTGTGAGAACAAATTATTTCTAGCATAGAGATCGACTGCAAGGGGCATTTACCAGACCTTTCACTTTTCGAAGAAAGATGAATCCGGAGGCTACCTGGCCCGCATGCAGACTCTGTCTACCGAAATAAGTTTGTAATCACTGTGATGATCAATCTCTGCTTCAATAGCTCTGATATCATGTAGAAATTTGCTGAATAATGATTAATTATCCACCGAGACTATCCTGATCACATACAATTCGAATTTATATGCAACACATAATCTCTTCCACTCAGATCATCAAACATGCGGAAATAAAACAAGCGATAGCACATCAATTCATCATACACATTAACACAGTATGTATGGGGAAAGCTTATAGCTGAAAACCCTGCAGCTATTGTGTATATTATAATGGAGAAATCATGTAACAAACTCAGTACAATACTCCTCACAAGTACTCATTACTTTCTCATAAAGTTACACACAATCTAGCTCAGTTTTGAACAGGTTACTGGTTCAAAACTCACCGCCAATTGCCTTGCCTCTATTGCGCAATCCAGGCTTGTCTATATAGAGATCCAAGGTTCGAATCTCCTTGGCTTGACAGCACAATCATCATGGGAAATTCCTCCAAGTGTGGTGCAAATCTCATGCACAACTGATGTCGCCACTGATAGCTAACTCCACCCTTTCATCTACCTCTTTCACTGGTCTCCACTGAACTATCCATGCACTGTAGTGAACTGATGTGTTCTTGAGTTGAATAATGAGTTACTAATTAATGAATTAAATAATATTTAATTCACTCCACTCATTACTAGTTGATTAGTTAGTTAAACTAATCTCAACTAGTTCAACTAAGTTAAACCGAACACAACTCCACCAACTGTCTCATCAACTCCACCAAACTTCTGCCACTGAAGTCCTAACTGAAGTCAACCATGCATGAGCTCACCAAACCCCTAGGAATAGCGTAATTCCTCTGTCGGATGCATGAGCCACTTCTGTAGCTCGAACTGAAGTGCTCCAAGAGAGTAAACTGAAGTTTAGAGTCCAAATATTATTAAGGGTAAATAATATTTGACTTCCCTATTTTTAGGATAGGCAGTCTAAAAATAGACTTCGACCTATATGTCTAAAAATAGAGGTCCATATATTTTTACTGACATGACCAATACTCCAAGAATAACATACTGCAACCCCTCGACCATGCTCCATATGTCTAAAAATAGACATAGTCTAAAAATAGACTTTGCGCCAAAATTTGCCTGCGGGCCCACTTAGTGAAGGCGACTTCATTTGAAGGCGACTTCATTCACTAAGCTCCATCATCTTCTTGCATTTTCCATAACAACA